>OU343041.1:11133796-11293022 GCA_910593735.2 Ectemnius lituratus
TGCACTGCAGAGACAAGCACAATACCATCATTCCTGAAGAGACGCTGAGTGGCCGTATTATGGTCTTATGGTGAAACAAATATGCGCGCATGCTACCGACGACCAATAGCGAACAACTAAATTCTCCAACCGTTTACGATCCCATCTCCCATGCACTTGGAACTCTCTCTCTCTCTCTCTCTCTCTCTCTCTGCACGCGTATCTTATATATCCATCGACAAACAACCAAGTACAATTATCCCTCGACTGGTAATAAAATTCAGTAGAATAAAAAAGGGTAGCTTGCTTGATAGAATATAAGGGAGAAAGGAAATCTTTGCTCTTTACAAACATACAAGGACCACCCCGAAATATAAGGAAAAGGGGACTCGCGTTCCCGTCGTCATCTTACGATGGCCAACACGCTATCTTCGATATTTATTAAATCGCTGACGCAGCTTGACCCATCGGGCGGCGGCGGCGGCGGCGGCAGCGGCGGCCATCATTCAAAGTCGAAAAAATTCCGCAAGAATGCGGGGAATGCTGATATTGAATTCAGCATGGCCGTTCGCAGCAGTGCGGTCCAGGATTCGAGGGTAGCCGACACAGCTTCGAGAGTGTGTATACCACCGGCGTGGCGTTCGTGCATGTGCCTCGACGTTCTCACGAGCGAGCACATCCACGAAAATTCTCTGGGTACACATGCACGTGAGAAGAGGAGAGGGAGGAGAGGAGAGAGATCGGTCCATGCGAGTAGGAGAGAAGGTGGATTCCCGATGCGTGTGTGCCAGTGAGTTTCGGGCTCACGTATGTGGTTCGCTGCAGCCACAGGGTGGTTGCTCAAGCTCGAAGGGTGGGCCATAGGTTTCCCTGGCAACCAGAGGGAAAACCATTCCATCCTGCTGCCGGCATGTCATGCCAGGGCCGAGCGAACCAGCCAGAAACCCTTCGCTGCATCCTCTCTCTCTCTTTCTCTTTACATTCGACCCGGCCACTTCTCTCTTTCCCTTTATCTCACGCTCTTTCGCTTCTTTTCTTTCTCCCTCTCTCTCTCTCTCTTCATTTCAACTTTTCTATCCCTCTCTCTTTCTACCTCGCTCTCGATCTCGATTTCCTCGCTCCTTTTCTACCTCGCTCTTTCTCATTCTTCCTATCATACCCACTGCGTCAGTTTGCCGTCCCGAACTTCCCTGCCTGCTTGCTTGCTTGCTTGCTTGCCTGCCTTCTGCTGCCGCTGCTTCCCAGTGGAGTTCGCTGCTCCTCGAGAAGACGAGTGAGCCCGGATTGCCGTACCCACCGCCGACCATAAATATCCCCGGCCCATTGGCGAAGTGCTGGCGCGAGCATTATCAACAATTTTACTGGATGAAGCTAATGCCCTGTGCTGAATTTATGAATCGGTTCTTGCCTCGAACACGAAACCTGCGATCCGATTTTGCCAAGCATTACCTATCTCTATCGAACCCAAAAGTTCTCTGCTTTTGCCAATCTCTCGCACTCCCAATACGATGTTCGACCAACTACGAAAGGGGATGGGATCTCGTTATATTCAAGCTGACGGGATGCTTGCATCTTCAACTGTCTCTACTAATTAGGAGTATGTCACAAATGATTCAGAGAGGCACGCGTTACAGTCGACGGAGACAGTAGTTGGAGTTTAACATTAGTGGGAAGGCAGCCGGAAGAGTGTCGCGACAAGCCGCAAGCCGGGCTGTGTAAACGAGAAGGGCGAAATGCCTGCTTCTAATTGCGGTCATATATTAAGTTTAATATCTAGCCTCGGTGGCCGCACGCGGTGTCACTACCCGGCCATCCGGCAAACGAGAATATCATACAAATTTTCCTCGAGCCTGGCACCTCCTTTTCTCCTTCACTCGATACTCGTATTCTACTATTATATCCTCTTTTGATGCGTACATTACAACTGCCATGTTTCCCTTTGTCAGTATTAATCTCGAGATTTTTTTCCCCCTTATACCTTGCCTATTGATTCGCACAAGTCACGACTCCCCTTCGAAATTACTCCAACGGCTGATCTTTCTTCCCTCTTCTAAGTTATTGCCATGAAACGTGGGTGGATATTGAGAAAGTTCGCTTGCATATTTCCGGCGAGGGCGCACCCCGCGTGTACTTATACAGAGCTGCAACGCTCGCTCCTGTCCTTCGTGTCTTCGATTTCTAGCCCGGTGCGATAACCAGAGAGGCGATAAATCGCTTCGGCGACTCTTAAAGTCAGTATCAGGTAGACCATCAAGCCGATCAAACCGATTGCACACAGCTCCGATGACTGAACCGAGAAGTGACTCTGAAGCGGCCTCATTCCTGTCGTTACGAACCTACACACTATCTCATAAGTCATATGAACCACACACGTTTGTATTAAGTCTCGAACAGTGATAGTACAAGATCGAAGAAAGTACGGGTGTGGATTGAAAGAGGAGAGCGAAAAATTCGAAGGGCGAGTAGAGATAAGTGGCACTCACTTGAAGAGGACCGGAGTGCCATTCGCATTGGTTGGGGCGAAACGGTCTGAAGAGAGGACTGCTGTACCGCAATAGAGGCAATAGGGCCGCAGCCTGCCGTAAATCTAAAGAGGCAATTAAATGTCAACTGCGCGCCTCGCACACGCCTCTATGAGGTACCGACTGCTCCCCTGACGACCGCCGGAAATCGTCTCAAAACGACAACGGACCCTCCCTTTCCCGATTTTCCTTCAACACCCCCACCACCTTACACTTCATTGCATCACCTGTTCCTATTGATATTTCCATTTTTCCAAAGACCACCCCAATTGAATCTTGTCTATGTCGATTAAAATTGTAGAAATCTAATAACACTCTCTCCAAGTGGTTGTATGTAGGATGACTCGGAGTTGTTGTACGTGTCTTTTCAGTAAAAGGAACGTTGGCTTGGTGAAATAAATTCGAGTGTGACTCACAAAGCGAATCATTCATCTCTCGGCGAGATGGTAAAGTCCGCGCGGATGTGGTTGCCGCAACATCTAACGAGATTCGAATTAATTAAAATTCTTAGAAATTCCGCGTCAAAGGAATTGGCTGCGCCCGTGTAATTGGATAGTAACGCGCGGACTGCAGAGCGAGCATAATAAATTTCGCCGGCAAGTAGGCAATTTCCACGTCAGCGTACACTTAACCGATACGCGCATTGCCAACGCGCCGATAAATCTCGAGGCTTATTTAAAATTGGGGATAAGACACACCGGTCAGTGGTGGTTGCATCTACGATACAGCGAAGCAAAGGAAAAGGCAACTTGAGGAGAGTGCTGGCGTGTCATCGGAAGGCACAGTCAAGCGGAACCGAGCGGCGAGTACATTAAGAGCACCGAATTATCTAATCGGCCACTAAACCGCCGTAATTATACCCGGAGTATCATATTTAAATTAACATGTAGATTTAATCACAAACTCCTTTCGTGTACCGCTTACAGTAATCGGCTTGCAATCAGTAGTGCGCATAAGATTATCATTAATGAATATCGCGCAAACGTGTAGCTCGCGCAGGCGGACCCGTTACCGTTGGAATTTCGGCCTGTCCTCGCTACTTGCCTTACCAGGCATCCAGGACCGCCTACGAAACTGTAGTTTCACCAAGGCATTTCGCAAAAGAATTGCTTGGAAGGCTCCAAAGTGAAATCACTCGAATTCTAATCGCATCCAGAAGAGCAAGGTCATCGACCAATCAGGCAACCCCGGTATCTAGTGGCTGCTATCGCTGGGTACCGCCGGTACCAGTATAACTCGGGTATGAAAAGTGCGAGGATTAGTTGGATAAATAGCGTGCGGAGCCGGAATTGCGAGGAGGTAGACGGTCAGGAGTTATCGTGATCGTATTTTTCTTGCTCCTGCTTTCTGCGGTTCTCTCTCCCCTTTTCTCTCGTCCCCCTTCTCTTCCTCGCTCTCTATCGCACACCCTCTTACGGCTATTCGTCTCTTACTCGAGCACTATACGAGTTCCTTCCCTCGTTGTGCCTGCCTGCTCGTTTCTCCTGGCTCGGCCGTGAAGTGTGCGTTCTCCCCTCTCGCTTACTCCCTCGTTTCTTGCTTCTCTAGCTCCGGCGGCGGCGGCGGCGGCGGCGGCAGCGGTGGCGGAGGCTGCAGTGACCCGAGACGGCGATCAAGCGATTCGTGGGTCGTGCTTGAGCCGTATCTTCTCTCTCGTCCCCCCTCGCTCGGGACTGTCTACATTTTTCACCGGCTCGAGATTTTATTCGCCAGCAGTGCTGCGAAATTAAGCCGTTTTGAGATATTTATGAATGGATCGCCGAAGCGCGCGCGCCCGCCGCTGGTCCAACCGCCCGCCGAACAAAGAGCCTCTTCTCGTCGTAGAGAGTGGCTCGCTCTCTTAAATGAGAACTTCACGATTTGTGAGCTTTGTCAAACTAGCCACTACCTCTCTCGTCGTGAATGCTCTATTCCCTTGACGATCTCCTTCCATCTTGCTCTGTTCTTCCCCTCCCTGAGATACATATTGTCTTGGCAATCCCTCGACCAGTGGCCCCTCGCCGACATTTTTCTTCTTGGCATCCTCGCCAAGGGTTTTAATCGGCGCCATCTTAGGAGGCGGATGGATGAACCAAGCAAGGACCAAAGTCTTGAATGCCAACATTGAAATAATACTCCAAAGGAAATATTAAATTTCGCAACAACTATCATTGATAGAATTTGCATGAAATGAACAGTCGATTAAAGGTGTGGGAGAGGAGAATCCATGCTAATACAGGGAATGGAACCCCGCGGAGTAGGGGAAAAAGTATTGGGCGCAGAAAAGGTCGACCTGATTCGCGGTCAGGTATGCGTAGAGCAGAGAGGAAGGACACAGGTTAGTGACGCGTGCTGTTGGTGTGTGCGTAGGTAGCGGGCAGCTTCCATGACGGCTGCAATAGACTTAAATCCTGATTGGTAGGACAGCTCATTCGGGAGTATGGTGTGCGTGTTCCGGGCCGTGTGGGGCATTCGCATACAAGCAAGTGGGTTCGCGAATATTCGTTGAGGGCCTGGCCGCCGCCGCCCTCTCCGGAGGCGAGGGTGTGAAGGCTCGAGGGAGGGTGGATATATATGAGAGTAGGCCGTTCGTATATATGCCGGCTGGTAATAAAGGATTCCGACAAGGATGGATGGTGAGAGAGGGAAAGTTCGCTCCATTGTTCCCGGTGGATCCCGAACGTCATCTATAAGGGTGCCTGCCATTATCTGCCGTGTATCTGCCTCACGCTCACATTTGCGAGCCGCTAGTCTCTCCGGATAACGCATACAACACCCGAGAGGGCTTTGCAGAGAGAGAGAGAGGGGGAGAAAGGGAGAGAAGACAGCATCTCGCCTCTGCCCAGATGCGCTCCCGACATGGACTCCCATGCTCCGGGACCAATGTGTGCGCAGCACACACCTATCTCTCTCTTACACGCCACACCAACGACACCGACTGCTATTCCACTGGCAATAGGAGCTCTAATCTCCCACGAAATTGTAAAGTCACCTTGCCGGAGTAATTTATTGGGAGGATCCGCCTCGACACGCTCTCGCTCCACGCACACCCTACATATATGGAGTCCCGAAACGAAGAACAATGCTCTGATCGACTGGACCCACTACCATTATCCATGCTATTTATAGACCCGATAGCCTTGCAGGACCAATTTATCTTGCGTAAGGACAAAAAAATAATTGGAGTACACTGCTTCATGTTGGCCGCCGCCACCGCCACTGCTGCTGCTGCTGCCGCCACCCCGCAAGAGCTGATTCCGCAATAAATAAAACTGACTCACTAAAACGTCTCGGCTTGCAATTTACCGGCGGCCGTCCAAGAACGTAGAATTTTCTCCCACTTCTCCCAAGCGCATTATGCATGTCAAAACAGCCGGGATAACGTACACTAATTGCACGCCGGAGTGTGCTCGCGTAATTTTCTTTCGAGCCGTGAGTGGCTGCTAGCGACTCCGGGGGAGAGGAGGAGAGGTCTGCGCCTGTTGGATGCGCGCGGTTGGCGACCTGGCCTCACAAAAATAACCCCCCAATAATAAGCCGGCAAGCAGCCAATTCTAAAATACACGCAATCTCGTGCCACGGCCGACGCGCCATCTCCCGTTAGGGAGGAGCGTTGGATTAAATTTTAATTTAACAATAAAGAATAACGTATTAGAATGCCATCGGCAAACATTACACCCCTCGCGAGAGAGAACCTTTGTCGTAAGGGTAGGCGTGCTACCCTCGTCTCTCCCCCCCCCCCCCGCCCCTCTCTTTCCCTTTCCTAGTAAGTACAGCCTGCCTAACACCCGGCTCCCACCCTTAACGGACCAACGGCGCGAACAACCACCCTATAAAACCCCTAAAACTCTAATTACGGCCTTACATTCCCCACCACGCGTTCCAACGCCACTTCTACAGCCCTCCACTCGTATTTTCCAACACTGTTCGTCTGTAGCGAAGGTTCCTCTCTCCATCTCCCCCCCGCCCCCCTCGGACCATTACATGCAAATGCCACGGTCCTCTCTTTCCGCTAATAAAAGTCGCGGCCCGGCGCAATTTAGAACATCCGACGTGGAAGCTTGGCCCTGCCTGCCTGCCTGCCTGCTTGCTCGCCTGCTTGCCTGCCTCGGAAGATACTGAGCGAGGACATGGACCAAGACTGCCAGCGAGGACTTGGCAAAGATTATTACTCATTAGTTGGATACTCCGTGGTGGGTTGGGGTCGTGTTTTATGCGGGCCACTGCTTGCGCTCTCTTTAAACTCTTGTTTCAAATATTCGAGGGATCCGCCTGATGAATCGATTGGTAGATATTCGCCTTGGTGAGAAAAAAGACCCCTCCTCCTTTTCACGTTGGAAAAAGGCGACGCACCGACACATTTCGGCCGCCACTAATAAGACAAGGGTGGCAACAAATTGTTGCGATCAAATTGACGGCTAACGCCGGTGGCTTTCTTGTTCTTTATGCCCGGTTAATTAAGCTGGAAGGAAATATACAGCGGCAATAAGCGGAGCCCTTTATTGAAAGAAGTAATTGGGAGGATAACATTTTATCCAGAAGTAGAAGTAAGACGCGCGTAAGAGAGAGAGAAAGAGAGAGAGATCGTCAGATAGCTATCTCTACGGTGAGGAACGTTAGGACCCACATAATGTTTAATCAGGGCACGTTGTGGCTTTACGATACCAGTTCGTATCTCACAACCCTCCACCCTGTCTTTCCTAGCATCCCTTTTCTCTCTCCGATCTCCTTTCTCCATCGTTTATACTTTGAAAATGAACTCGGTCGTCATGGTTTGCTCCAACTACCCACAGGCAAATGCAAAATTAAAAGTGAGAGGTGGGGGCTACCAGCTGCTATTAGCATATTTCTCGAGGAAGTGCGAAAGTCCAATTCAAGATCCTGGGATAATCACTCGGCGCCTTGGGGCTTATGAGATCGAAAAGAGTTTGCCGGGTGGAATGTACATATAATAAAAGTGGTGAGATCGGTGAAGTTCTGCGGCAGCATTCGTTCGTTCGTTCGTTCGTTCGAGAGAGAGAGAGAGAGAGAGAGAGAGAGAGAGAGAGAGAGAGAGAGAGATCCCCACCCATCGGCCGCCACTGGAATTTACTTGGGGCTGCTCCGCGTTGCTGTTCGTCCGGCCGGTGGTGTGTTCTCTCCTCCGGCTGCTGCTCTGTGGACATGGTGCGCACACACACTCACAGAGAGAGAGGAGAGCCAGACAGAAAGATATCCAGACACGCACTCACACAGAGTAACCAACGAACAAAGGGGGAATGCCGGGGCATGCGCGTATTACGCCGAGCTCCGGTAACGATTCCACCCTCGCGCGTTTCAAACCTGCCGACCCCGTCGACCTCAGCCCCCATTTCGGGGGCATGATACTCTCCTCCTCTCTCTCCCTCTCTCTCTCTCTCTCTCTCTCTCTCTCTCTTTCTCTTTGTCTCCCCAGGCGAGCAGCCAGCAGCCACGAGGTACGCGGCCGAATGCTTTCTACTTGCAGGATAGCACAGAAATCCCTTCTCCACCCGTATGTGTGAAATGCACTGTGCTCTGTGATCCAAGCACACGCACGCATCGCGTGCAAGGGAAGTGTGTGCGTCCTAGCTGGAAGAGGGACATGCACGTACACGAAGAGGAGCAGCATGCCTGGCCCGGGGAGTGGAGATGGGCCGGGCCGACTACTGGTCCGTGCATAGGCACGATCGAGAAGAGTACGAAAGAGAGAAAGAGAGAGAGAGAGAGAGAGAGAGAGAGAGAGAGAGAGAGAGAGAGAGAGAAGGGGAACGAAAAGAGTGTGAGCGGGAAGAAGACGCGTAATATCGCGGCGATGTGGCACCGCGGGAGAGGATACAAAAGCTGGGAATGGGGCCTTTAGTTTTTATCGGTGGATAAAAGTCGTGATAAGCTGTATCGGGGGGCCTGTACCCCGTGAAAGAGCGCGCCGACGTACTAGCAACGATATCTGCACGGCATCGGTATTCCTCCCGCCCCCCAGTATGCTATACCTATGTATGTACTATGTACATACACTCCAAAGTCTTTCTCTGTGTACCGAACGTGTGTACACACTACTTGTCCCGCTGACGTTCGAGCTTCGAATCCCAGGATACTTTCGGACACGTTCGACAATACCCACACATTCTCTCTGTGATGACTGGAATAATGCTACGATGCAAAATATCTGTTTCCTATTGACGCGAAGTTAATACACCTTTTAAATTCCTCAACGAACTAGTGGATAAAGACTTGACTTAACTAAGTGAGAATTGATCTATTCTATTGTTGATTGGATTAAATATTTGTTAACAATAGTTTAGAAAGAAATAAGAGGATTATAGGAATATGAAAATAGAAGTAGGAGTAACGTTAATCCTAGGTGGATAGAACTTTTTAATCCGGAAGAAGAATAACTTTATACTAGGATCGAAGCGCCATACCACAGGATGGCAAAGGATCGGTATTCCGTATTGGCTATCTCGGGAGCATGGATTATACGGGAGTCCTCTGGGATACCGAGTAACCAACCCCCTCCTTCGAACGTTCGCGATCCACTGTATGACTGCTTTCTCTCTCTCTCTCTCTCTCTCTTTCTTACACTCGATCCTGCTCATGCTTGCTGAGAATATCTCTCTCGCATGGTCCTCTTCCTTCGGAGCCCCTTAGCTTGCCCGGCTCTCGGTCTACGTCTGGCTAAAGGACTATATCGCGCACCGTCAAACCTGCCCGAATTGCTCGTCGTCGTGTTATGCAAACGGGCACATTTGTTACGATAGTGCTCGCCGGGGGGTCGTTCTCCACTACCGTGTCGTGGTGCAGCACCAGTGTACCGAGCTCTGAAGTAACAGAGTCATAGACGGACCAAAAGAGAGAGAGAGAGAGGAGAGGTGTATGGTTCTCTTCTTGCCAGTATGTAACTCCCAGGTTGGAACGCGCTTTAGCCGGCGAGCACGTTTTCTCGCCTGGACAACATCGTTTCCTATGTCAGCGCTACATTTTCCTAACGACCCAACGTCCGCTCTAGAAGATGTCGGGGTCCACTCTTCGGATATACTACTCAACCCAACTACAGGCTACACTTCACATCCTTCCAGATGCTCCGAATAGCCTAGTTGACAATACGACGCAACTGATTTCTAGAGCGTCGTAAAAAAAAAAGTATGTTATCAACGATTCTGTGGGTGAGAGTTGGAACGCGGTTAGATATTCAGTTGGTGATCGTTTTGTAATTAATTACTGCTCTCGAGATTGTAAATATGCAGATGCGTAACTGATGGAATGTTGGGATCTCGAAAAAGTCTAGAGGAATTCGTTGGTGTCCAATAATTCTCGGATCTTCCTGTCTTTCTTACTCTGAACACAGAGTTGCATAGACGGGGGCGCGCGGAATCGTTCTGTCCTTCTCATAAAAGTTTATCGCCCGTGAAAATAACACTCTGTCTCTCTGCTGTATCTGGCAAGTGTCATTCCGAAAGTTTTAACGGCCATCGCGTATCTCCATATCTGTCGAGCTTCCTTTTTCGAGTGATCCTTCGCGACGAACACGCGCGCCTGTCCACTGTGTCCCACCTTAAAATTCATAGGTCACCGTCATTGTCGAAACGCGATTGGCGATGTCTTGATTTATCGATGACGCGTTGAACCGAGAGTGAAAAACATTATAATTCACTTGGGCAGGATTGGCATCCGTAATGCTACCAATCGAATATCTACTACCTAATTTTAATCATTTAACAGTAGAGATAGCACCCAAGTTCTTGTCATTCGCTGGATGAAAAAGTTTCGGTAGAAATTCATCGTTAGTCCACTCTACGGAAAAGGAGAGAGATATCTCGAGGAAGTCGAGGGAAGTTTCTAGGATCGGTGGAAGTCATTTTTCTCCTAAACACCACGTTAAACCTTAAAGTTTGAGCATAGAGATGAAGACAAGTTCGACGGGAACTCGACTAGCGAGTCGGAAGACTCGAGGATATTCGAGGAGAACTCTAAACGCGGCATTCCCTGCAGGCGAAACTTTGGGTTAATGGCGCGGCTGGGTTGCTGCCGGGAAATAAGACTCGACGTCTGCATTCACTCGAGAAGACGAGAACTTTGCATCTCGTTGCGTATTCCTGATATGTGCCTTTGCTCGCCGAATAATCCACGAATGCCTTCGGGGGAGGAGAAAAACTGAAATCCCAGCAATTGTGAGTCACTCTATCTCTGAAAAAGCACCAACTACCAGAACGTACAAAGAACCTGGTGTGCTTACAACAGTTGTATAGCCTTATCATTCCCCACTGCTTTTCGCAACACGCACTTTTTTAATTAAGCCTCTCACGTACACCAAGATCCGGGATCGCATTAACTCGAAGATCATTTTCATTATTCCCCTTTATTTTTATCGCAAACTGGCTATCGGATGCGGGAATCTTCAAATGTCGCTGCTGCTGGCCTTGCCGTGCAAAATAGCACATGCATGCTACGCAGTCCTTAAATCAGATTTTTTATTAAATAAATCATTCCGGTATTCGAAATCCGATTCAGTACAACTATAATTCATCGAAGTCAGTGTGATAAGCGGCATCAAGATTAATATAGAATTTCAACGATGAATAATATAAAAATAGAAAAAACATAAGCACTCAAATCGAAAGGCATTATTTTCTTCTCATCTACATTATTCCTGGATATATGCATTCGAATCTCTTAAGGCTGAAGGAAAGCCGGCGGGGGTAGAGGGTACATTAGCGAGAATGAGCGGGCTCAGGGCGTATCGAGAAAGAGATAATGTTCCCGGTGTAATTACGATAAATTGTTCCTTTTACGATAATTACCCAAGCACTAGAAACTGAACGCGGGAGTTGCACTCCCGTCTCTCTCCGTTGGACAAGCATGGCCACCACTACCACACACTACCCTGACTTTCTTTGGCCGTCTCATTACAGAAATGGTAAGTTTAAACATGCGACCGATGTGCATCGCATGAAAACACTTACACCTACGAGAATTTCTTGGTAGATGTACTAGAGAGAACACTGTATAAATTAGAGGTAGCAGTGTATGCACTGAATTCTATCAAACCCTCACGATTGTATCATTTTACGTAATGAAGAGAGTCTCGGAGCTATTTACGATAGCTATTGGCGTCCAGTTTACGTCAACGAAACTGTTTGTTTCTGTGATGGAGTCGCGCCATTGTAAACTAGAGGAGCCACGTGTACTCGACAGTGAAGAGCGAAACGATGAAGCATCTGACGGGTACATCTGTTTTGAAAGTGTGCAACGTGACTGATCTTTGTAGACCATCCACTGTCCAAAAGCCTTTACTTTCACGAGAGAGAAATTCGGTGATTTACACAGTCTAAAAAGGGGCTTCGTCTTTTCCACTGTTGGTGTCTACTACCTTCTTCCTTTCTCTCTCTCTCTCTTTCTCTCTCTGAATGCCTTTCTCTTCCTGGACGGGGTAAGAATTTTACTGCTTCGTAAAAAGCCGCGAGGGGCCCTACAAAGGGTGCGGTGAAAGTTGGCGACGACCGGGTTAGAAAAAAGCCGATCTCCTGGATAGAGGTGAAATCGCAGGAAAAGGGTCCGGTGAAAGAGTGGCCCCCGAAGAAAGTGGTGACCTTCGAAGGAGCGAGAAAAACTTTAGAGAAATTTCACTGGCCTTCGACGTTTCCTAATGTGAATCCTATCGTTCCAAGGACTACTCTACTTTTTCTCAACTGGAAGAACAGAACTAACAAAATATTCGGTATAAGAATGAGCAGGATTTGAAGAAATGTAAAGTATCTCTTTGGGCAGAGGAAGCGTGAATGTACGGTGACATTTAGAATCGACCGGTTGTCCTGAGGATTTGATTGGTATGATGGCTTTGGCACGCGACAAAACGGGGTACGTGCCGCTGTCGTATGACCATAAAATCAACGTTTGGGGTAGCGCAGGCGGAGGCCAAACCTGGCGGCGCATAAACACTTATATAACAGCAATTAAACTCCTTTTAAGGCCCATAAAATTGCAGTTTCAATAATCTCGGTGACAAGACGATTCTGACCTGCCTTCCCGACTACGGATCCTCACCCGAGAGAGGCCCACCTCTCTCCTTCAAGGTCTTAAACCCACTGAGTTACCTTCCAAGTGCAAATGTACTTTTCCGCCACTACCCAACCCTTGTCAATTGTCCCTGAAATACCTGGCATTCCCTTCGATCATCGGTTATTATAATACGTCGTAACATCATTAGGAGGACTGGACCAATTTTTCAAGCAATAAGTCGATCATTCGGTTTCTTTGAGCGAAAGGTATTCCAGCACTCTTATGAAAGGTTCGTAAGAATGGCGGTTGAAAAGGGATGCAGTACGTGCAAAGGCGAGCTCGGCCCTGTTGGATGGAGCGCGGAGGAAGCTGAGAGAAGAAATGGCTGGTGAGTGGGAGAAAAGGAGAAGAAGAGTCCAGGTAGGGGAGGGTAGGAGAACGATGAAATGGGATAATACCAACGCTGCAGGACGCGGCAGCCATCACCGAATGCTAATGAGGGGTTGGCGGCTTTTGGGGCGGAAGATTCAGCCGGTACAGCGCGGCGCACTGTTGCCGGAGGAACGGTCTGATTATAAATTATACATTATCTCGTGCTAGCCGGGCCGCGTGTACACACCAAAATCCAACTAGACGTCCGCTGGCTACCGAGCCAGACAGAGAGGGAGGACCGCCATCAAAATGCAGGACGTTTACGAACCGGAGATAAATTAAAGACGCGCCTAGGTACCTTTTCTACCCCCGCGTACCACCCTAAACCTCATTCCTTTCCAAACCCTGGGAGCAGTAAAAATTACAATACCGCATTATCGTTTTAAAGATCGAAATCGCAGTGTTTGTGATGAATTAGCTAGACTGTATGGACTGGCTTGAGAGATAGGCTTTGAGAAGAGGCTGTCGAAGATGGGAGAAAGAAGTGGAGTGTCGAGTGACAGTGAGGCCACAGGGGGAATGGCGGAACACGTTGCACGCCAAGGCTCTCACTGTTTACAAACTCTACAATATCGTCCCCCCCCCCCCCCCCCGATAGCGGGAGCAGCTCTCTGCAGAAGAATGTCGAGTGTGGAAGGCATCGGATATCAAAATACGCAGGATGAGAAAAATAACTGGCGACACACTGAGGAAATTGTAATCTCATTCCTGCAAATGGTCAATGTACAAAAGAGCAAAGAAATTCTCTTGAAAGAGGAGTATCTTTTCATATTATCCGAGACCTAGTATTATTTCTGTTCGTACCTTAATTAATGAAATTTATAAGAATGCCAGTCGCGAGTTGGTGAGCGTCCAAACGGAATCAAATGTAACTTAATACGGGGAGCGCTCGGCGTATCCTCGGTGGCATCGGCAGGCCGGCGATCCCTGACCTCAAAATGCAGCGTGCGTCTCACTCCGTACACCGGAGCAGAGAGTGAAAGATTAGATACATATATCTTCGCCCGACTAATTCTGTACCATAAATGTATACCGTTACGCTACGAAACGCTTCGGCGAGCTTCGCGAAAATGTGGAGAGAGAGAGAGAAAAAAAAGAAGTCTGGTCGCCCTATAATTTCACAGTGCTCTCTCTTAGAATTTATGATCCAGTCGTAATCAAAGTACGCCAGCATAAAGTATCCTTGACAAGGTTGAGTTCTCGAGAGTACGAGCCTACTTTAATTGTAAGTCAAAAGACACGAGAACCTCGATTATTAAGGACACACACACACACACACACACACACACACACACACACACACCATTGGTAATTTCTGCTCGACATAAAATTGCTAAGTGTATCGACTACCATGCTCCCCTGAAAAGTGTCCCTCGAGTCAAGCTGCCAATCCTGAAGGCGCACATTCGCACGGCCGCGTGTAGTATGTTCACGTAGCGGCGATAGATTACGTCCATACACATGGACGACGGATATTGCGCGGGCCGCTGGGAGGAAAGGAATCACAAGCTTGCATTGAATTTCAAGTACTCCCCTTATCTCACTTTACTACCAACGCCCGTCATGGCAATGCCCACGAAATTTCGGCGTTCCCTGTCCCCGCAGACATTAAAATTTAGGGATTAAGATTTATAGTCTCTCTCTCTCTCTCTCTCTCTCCCACTGCTACCACCAGAAGCTCTCTATCTGGTCCACGAGGAATGCGAGAATGTAAAAAGCTTTTCGCGGTAGCATACACTCCATTCGTTATTTACACAGGGATGATCGAATTTAAGAATTTAGAACCTCCCAGAAGGAATGGTGCGTGCGATATGGCCTGCACGGATGTTTCAAGATTCGTATGCTTGGCTGGTATTACACACACGTCTTAGCCACTCTCATTGGAAGGATGGACACGTCCATCTTCCAACGACGGCGTACCAAGTTATTATCACTGGGTGGCAGATACAACAGCCAGATGCCTACCGCTCGCTAGAATGATAACAATCCCATCGAGCGATCATTAATAGATTGTTGAGTGAAAAACTGTGAATCTTTACTATACCATTTGAAGTGGGGCATGGCTCAAGGGCCATAGTACAGTCGTAAGAAGGCTTTTTTCCCAATGGAACTCGGATATGCGCCGCAAGTGTAAATGAGCGACTCTTATCGGGCCGGTAAAGGACTTCCTCGGATAATCGCTGATCCCCGCGCCAAGTTATGATCCGCCCAATGTAAACAAGCCATCGCGATAAAGTTGTTCATTCGTGGTAGGTTGGTAGGCATAGGTAGATACACGTCCGGGCGGGGAAATTTTGCGTTTCACGTTCTAATCGCTATTTATTACGTCATTGTGCCGGCGGTGAATGGCCATATAGGAGAGATAGTCACGGGGATTATTTGCAAGCAACATTATCACGGTGACGACAGGTGTAGTTGCCCATATACATGTCCTTCTTGCATGCGCAACTAACATAAATGAATAGGGTTCGTATACCGGCATACTCGCGCGCGCGCGCGCGCGTTCTCTCTCAGCACGTGCTGCTGCTGCTGCTCCGTGGTAGCATTATTCGAGTAAAGAACACAAACGTTACTGGTGTGCCCTGCTGCCCTTGGCACTCTCCTCCACTTCCTGTTCCCGGCGGCTGCCCGAGATCTAATAATTACCGCGTATCCGTAGAATTTGGGAAGTCTGACGAGCTAATTATAAGAGAGAACGAGACTCTCCAACGACTATGGGAGGGTGTGTAAAACTGTATGGAGAAGCAAGGGAGGGGGACACATTTTTAGCCGCCCGGGAGTATGGCCGCCATGTGTGCGGCGAGAAGGCGTACGCCACACCTAAGCGCGGCACAGATTTCTCTCTTTCAGCATCGTCCCATTTACAGAAATATGGAATGTACTTGCATAGTGCACGTATGCTTGCCGATGATGTCAGTGGCCAATCGAGCTAGCCGATATCAGCGAGAAACAACGATGAAAATTTTCACTGATGTTGATAAGAGAGAAACGAACTCTGCTGTACTTACCGCACACCACTCGGTCGAAGGGGCTCATCCAGTCTGCAAATGAAAAAGAGAATCAATTAGAAAAGTGCAGTGAACCACATCAAGGAAAAGAAAGGCTAGCAGAGTTCTACCCCACTCCTCTTGTAAATACACACGCGCTTAAGATAAGGGATTGGTCCAATGACATTGACTGCCGGAGCGGAAGTAGCCGAGGCTTCTACCATAGTACTCCGGCATCTATGTAATTAGGCAGTGGGAACTCTCGAGATGCAAAGCCCGACATTATTTCACTCGGTAAGGCCTGGATTAAAGAACGATCGTCAAGTGAAGAGGATGCCGATGTAATCCTGTGCCTTTCCCGATTAGAGGAAAACTCTCTTGGACCGACGGCGAAGGGACCAACAGTTCCTTGCAATTCTCCTCAATGGCAAATAGCCCTCGCTCGATCGTACAGGCTGCTTCACTTTCTGTTTACCGTTTAATTGGTTAGCGAACGACGCCAATAGTTCGCAATGGCCGAAACTTATCTCGAGAAAAAGTATTGCTCGCAAGATATACCAAGGAATACCATCCGTCCTATCTGACACGGGATCCGCTCTAATAAATCTTGGCACGATAGACGCGTTACAGTGTACCGACCGTACTGAATTGTCCATTCGATCGTCAGGTCATAAAGTTATTCTTACGCACTCGTAAAACAGATAGGAACTTTATTGAATCAGGAATAGACACGCTCGAGAGCGTACATCGGCCCCCGAGTCCTGTTCCTTGGAAAAAAGACAATTTACCGTAAGACGACCGATGTGCACGCGATGCACCACGAGACTTTTCCATTACGAATTTTGAGTCGAGACGTGATTTCGAGAGATACTCGAGTACCAGGCAATAAAGTGACTACATAAGATTACCAGGAAGAAGCGCGACTTGAACTAGCAGTACCTACTTTCAACGGACATACCTGGGAGTCTCTCAGTCTATGATTAACGTCATGAGATCTGCAATTTGCCGACGAACCTAACTTCCAACACGATGGTTTCGCGATGAATTCACGAAAAAGAGAAAAGCGTGCTTTGACCGTTTAATACATCGCGGTAACATTACAACATGGTGTTGATGGCTGAACGGGCAACGGAAAATAATTTACATACTTGACGATTATCGCTTAATCGCAATATATTCTCGATTTCCTGAGTTCGGAGTATTCTACCTTGCGCTGTATGTATGTATTATTATATGGAGGTATAGCATTTCCTTCTGGCGCGCGTACGACAGATTCCGTTCTCAACAATATGGCTGATATAATTTAGACGCTCCATTGAACCAACGTTTTCAGACTATTATTTACGCAAATCGGTGCTAGAAGCCATGAAGAATAATAGGTAAATGGCACTGTTATAGTCAACCGAGTCATGATCGTTATTTATAAGAATTCCTGTTGTCTTTCTTTCCTCAATATCGAAATCAATGTGTACTTTGCTGGGAATTTCGTGCATATTTCATGTAAATGCGATAACATTAATGCCAGCCGAGATATTCTCAATTGCTAATATTTATCCCAATAAAACAAATTGCTTCTCCAACAGCTAATAAAAGATCTCTTCTCCCATGAATCGGAGCTCTCGGATGACTGTACATATAGGAGCACGCCATGTTGCCTTTCGGCCGTGTTTCCTTTACTTGTTGCAATCGCAAAAATTTGTAGTCCGAACACGCCGCCATACTTTAAATATGATTAATTTTTACAACGCCCGTTACAAGAAACAACAGCAAATCGGCAGCGTATCGGTACGTTCCGACGTGCTCCGAAGGCGAGCAGTAAATGCCGTCGGCACTTTGGACTAATGCACTTCTTCGAGATAAAGGCTCTTCAACATGCCGTGCACGAGCTGCATGATGCATTACCGGAGCCGCAAGGTAAAACATGCATTGTCAAAAGCGAGAGAACTCTACGGATGTTAATCAGTGAACTGTGCCTTCTTGGCCGAACGACATGTGATTGTTGTTGCACGTAGGTACTCTGCGTGCCAAGTGAAATGAGACGTTGCTCCGGTACAGGATATCCGACACGTTCCTGCTGAGAAAATGCGTGTACCCTAATTAAAAGTGCTCCCTATATTGCCTGTGTTTCCTGCTCATCTCAGCCATAAACGTGTGGTAATTGAATAATATAACTCTTTTATGAATCATTCAGCTTGCTAATAGTAAAAGAGTGGTAGAGAAGGAGCCAGAGCACAAGGTAGAATTAAAAGATCTAACTGCGAAATCACAAGGAGAAGAGAGAGGAGCTACTCAGTGAAATACGGGAAGAATAACTCAACCTAGAAATATGAGATATTCTCATTCCACTTATCAGCCATGGCACGCCTGTTACTCAATAATTAGTAGCTAAAGCGAAAGGGCAGCTATGCATGTAATGGACCCTAACGAGTTCAACGAACCGCGACTGATATAAGGAGAGTTTATGACAAGAAAAGTAGGGATACCGGATTACAAGGCATTAGGAAACCCTTAAATCAATAGGTTGGAGCAAAGTTTTCATAGCTTGTTTGAAATACGGCTGTGTGTGCGTACGCGAGGAGTAAGAAGTAGCGGATACGTGCAAAGCCTTTGAGAGGAGGGAATAAAGAATTGTTAATGAGATAATGACTCACCGGTGATGGACATCCAGGGGTAGCGTGGTATGTCCGAGATACCGGGCTGGCCGGTGGTCGGTTGTTGGCAGGAAGTCAGGGGATCGACGACGGCCGATGCAGCGGCCGCTTGATGATAGAATTGTGCCGCGGCGGCCATGGAGGCCGATGCGGCGGAGACGGCAGAGGACGCCGATGCCGATGAGACCAAGCTACCAGGAGTAGCGCCGTTCTGATGATGATGACCAAGGGTATAGTTGACCATCGGATCGGCGGAGGAGGGTGCGACATTTCCTGTAAGGCTGGCGGTATATCGGCATGACTTGTCGCCAGTGGCGGCGTCGACGGCCGCGGCTGCGGCCAATGCCGCACTCGATGCCGCGGATGAACCGAAACCAGGAACCATGCTGGATGTCGCGCCGAAAGCAGCAGCGGCCACGGCCTGCTGCTGCTGATGATGGTGATGCGCCGCCGCTGCCGACACGTACGGATACATGCTGGAGGTGGTGCGTGCCGCGGGCGAGGTGGATGCCGAACTTCCCGAGTGTTGGGGACTCGAGCCCGTCGGACTCGGGGAATTGTGCTGCTGCGCGTAATTAACCGCCGCGGCCGCTACTGCAGCCGCGGATAGACTCGACTCGAGACTGGCGCTCGCCGGACTCGTGGTGCACGCCTGAATAGACGCTGGGTTCGCGCTCGAGAATAACTGTTGATGATGGAACTGTTGATGGTACTTTGGGAGCATACTATCAATTATGAATTTCGAACTCATAGCGCCCGTCGCTTTGCCGATTTGGACCCGATGCCGACGACACACCCGGCTCCTACCGGGACCTGTGCCTCAACACCGACACCGCACCGGCACGCTGCTCCTCGACCCTTGCCTCATCGCGTAACCACTCTCTAATACCTCTTCTCGTTTCTTCACTCTTCACCAACTTGATCTACTCTCACTTAGAGATACTTCCTCTTGACAAATCGATCCTTCCAATCAGCTGTCTCTCACAGAGTAAAGCACTATCCCCCCGCGCCCGTTTAGCCGGAGTCCGCTTTGGTCGATCAGGTTGCACGGATTTCGTGCCACGATGAACCACTGCACCCCCTCGTCCTCTGCCTCTCTCTCTCTCTCTCTCTCTCTCTCTCTCTCTCTCTCTCTCTCTCTCTCTCTCTCTCTCTCTCTCTCTCTCTCTCTCTCTCTCTCTCTCTCTCTCTCTCTCTCTTCTCCTTGGTCGATGATCTCGTGATTGCCGCCGAGATTTCACAGTTATTGAAATCTCCGGCTGGCCCGCTGCTCCCGGGCTCGATCCTCACTCGGAGAGACGCACTTACGTAACTTTGCACATATTATCACAGAGGAGAGTAGAGTACTCGGGCAGCGAGGATTGCGGATGCTGGCAGGTGGGTATTGAAATGATCACAACTGGGGAAAGGATGAACTCGCGGTAGCGGCGGGTCACTGCAAGTCAGGAGCGGACGAGCGGCAGCGGCAGCGGCGGCGGCGGCGGCGGCGGCGGCGTTGTCGGCGGCAGCAGTGGCGGCGGTGGATGGCAAACAGGAAGAAGGCCCGGTGTGTGTTCGGTTTGGTTCTTTCGGCGGGTATCGCGCCAGTTTCGATGGAGATCGGTGGCCGCTGCTGCTCCACGTCGACGTTCCGCACACTGAATCCCCGAGGTTACGGCTCCTTTATGGTAATTACGATTCCTTCCACATAACGGGCCGACGATCGACAATAAAGCAGCGGGCCTTTCGGTGCTCGAGGCCCACCCAGCTGATCGGTGCGCGCTCCCAGCGAGGAAATTGGGCTGCGGCGACACCAAGAGAGAGAAGAAGAGAGCGTGGCCCCTGTCAGGTGTTAGAAGCCGTTTCTTGCGTACTTCTCGGATAGTCGACGAATCCTTTATGGGCCATGCATGAAGGTACTATAGCCCCCTATCCCGAACGCCGCGTACTACAACCCACGGCCAGCTAAATGTAACCCCTTACAATAATGGCGCCGCTTGTCTCTCCGCTCTGTTCTTCCCCTCTCTTTCACGGGGTTCGAGCGCACAGGGGTACCAGCTGGTAAACAGAGCCGACCAATCCCGCCTCTGCCTTATCCAAGTTGGACCAATCGCGCGCCGCCTAGGCGCGCCAAGATGAATGGTCTCTCTCTCCACCGACTTTCCTCTCTCTGATCTTCGCTCCGCGCTATACCTCCCTCTTCGTCGCCCCAACCATCCTCTCCTTCTTCATTTCGGTATTCGCCGCCTCGCTCCTTCTCGCTTCCTCCGCACCAGCCCGCCGCCGACGCTCACTCCTTCCTACTTCTTCCACCCAACGCACACCCGGCTACTCTCTCTTCTCCTCCACGTTCCTCCAGTCTCTCCTGTCAGTGCAGTCGTGCTGCTGGCCACGCTGCTTTGCTTGCCTTATACCTTGCGAGCTTCCAACCTCTACTACGATACTTCTTCTTTTCTCTTCACTCTACTTCTTACTTATTCTTCTCTTACTTCTTCTCATACTCTTCTTCTCCTCTCTCTCTCTCTCTTGCACTCTCTCAGTCTTCCCTCATCGTTCTCACTAGCAGCCGAATGTCTTCACTGCACTTCCCTGCACAAGCTCACGGAAAGGAGTGCTCTGGCTCGGTGCAGTCAGTGGTTTCTGGAACCACTCTTCCGACGTTCTGACGCTTTCCTATGACCGCGGAGCCTCCCGATTCTCACCTCTTGTCTCTCACCTCCCTGGCTCATCCAGTTTCTCGAACGTCTGTTTCGTATCGATTTTTTAATCGCAGCTGTACGTTCTTTTGGGAACCTATGAAATCGCTTCATCCGTCCGACGGTGTGTAGTCTTGCGCGCTGGCTGCCTACTCAGCACGATTCTACCGCATCCTTCTTTCTCTTACAGCACTCCCGTATACGCCTTCTTCTCTCTCGTGCGAGACGCTTATTTTCTTCGCCCCGTTCTTTCTTTCTCACTCTCTTGGCGCGACTCTTCTCCCTTCTCTCTTCAGCTTGTATCATCTCTCTTCCATCATGCTTTTTACTATATCCTTCCACGGTAGGAACAGCTTTATCTAGCCATAATCTTCGTGAGACCTACGCTCTTCCGTACCGTCAGATCTTACTCAGTGGAAAACAGAACCGATATCCTTTCTTCTCTTTCCTCCTCCCTCTCTCTCCCCTCTTTCCCCTTTTCCTTCCAACACCAAGATATCCAAACGAATTGCTACCATTCGCAGATACCCCCGCGAAGAAATTCACGCTACAATCGAGGAAGCAACGACGCCGAATTTCTCGAGGAATTCCAGGGACATTGGAAACCTCTCCCTTTTACCCGATCTTGTCCTCCTCGCCGATTCTATCCGAGAACTCGGTGGATATCCGGTTCGCCGAGGCTCTTCGGGGCCAGATGATTCAAGAGTCGCGCGTGTTCGCTGCCGAGATTTCACTGCAAGAGTTCAGGCAAGGCGAGGGCTTCGCGCGCCGATCGTGGCCTCTCTTTTCCCTGTGCTTTTTTGCGACGCGCTACAAGAACGAGAGGACGAAACTGGTGCGTGTGTGTTTGGCCACTCAGTCTCTTCGACTCTTGGCAACCACTGAACCCGTCGCCGGCATTCCTACGTACGAGCGAACGAAGCGACCAGGACGGGGCAAGAAGAGTGGCTGCTACTCGCTCGCTCGCTCGCTCGCTCGCTCTCTGCCTCATACGAGCTGCCACCTAGGATAAGTGTGTTGGTGAAGCGGAGAGAAGCCGCCAGTAGAAGCAGAGAGGGAGCAAACATACCAGCCAAGTTGCCGCGAGAGGGTAGAAAAGCTGCCGGGGCGGGAAGAGATCTTCGGCCTCGATCGAGACGCGTTCTCCTTACGACGGACAGCCTATTATACGCACTCCGTTTTGCAGGTCCGCGTTACTATTACTCCGAACGGGCTTCCTAAGCTACCAAAGGGCCTCCCAGACTTTTTTCTACACTCACGAGGACGCCCCTCGATCGTTACCAGCCCAGCCTGCTTTCTGCTTTGTGTCCCGACCGACCGACCGACCGACCCTGCCTCCACGCTGGGCGTATTAGTTTTGATCCACGAGTTGTCTCATATCTTTATGGCACCCTTTCCTTTTTTTTTTCAATCCTACTCCACTCATCTCTGATAATTACTAGCCATAATAGAATATAAATCTGATGAACACTACTCACCACCGGAACACTTCTCACCTGGAACAGAAAGAAGAATGGATTGTTCAGTACTTGGTATTGTTTCGAACCTTATTTAGTTTTGGTACCCTTGAATATATCCAATAGACTTTTGGCCTCCGTTTGCACACTAATTCTGTTCATCGTTTATGGCGAGGACCTTTAGCCTCAATTACTAATTAGCTCGAGGGCAGCCTTCCGACTTGTGTCGTGGGATCCCTTGGGACGAACCAACCTAGCCGGAGTAAAGGCGTGGCCCACAGGTATTTTAAAATGGGGTGCGCTTTAGAATATGAAAGGTTTCAGGGAAGCAAATCTATGGAGATGAATGTCCAACCCTTATGAGACTCTGATCTCGCTGTGTCTCGAATATCTACTTTTTAAGACACACCGCCTAGCGGGACACACGCTATTACAGAAAGGAAAAATATTAGCCGCCCTTTGTTGGTGGAACCTTCGCTCGTTTATAATCAAATGAGCCGGCTTATAATAGGCTTGGATATCCCACAGCATGATCCTATTCTTTATTCCTCTTCTACATATGAAGGTACTAAATTTTTCCAAGTGACCTTGAAATTCCCAATAACTTTTCAGTGTTACTCAACACTGCTGTTACTATTAGAATAAAACTGATGAATGGTATTTGACAGAAGAGCGGAAGAATTATTTGGATTATTGGAAAAGTTAGCTGCGTCAGAGCGTAGGATTTCGTAACTGAAATGAAGGAGCGTTCCTTCGGCTGGGTTGGTATCTGGTCGTTGGCCCTCTGGGCATGGTGTTGCAGGGATTGTGAGTGTGTGGTGGTCTCATGGAAGACGGGCTGTAAATTGCAGCCGTGGCATGAAGCGAGCGAAAAACAGAGCGAGCGGTAGAACGCTCTACTGGTGTGTTGGGTATGCGCGTTAAGAGATGGCCCTTGCACGTTGCACGGGGCAAAGTGGTGATCTGGTTCTTCGAGAACTCGAAACTCGACGTGAAACGTGTCAGTGCACCGGCCCGTTGACGAAGGACAGAAGGATAGGGAGAGAAAGTTGGGGGGGGGGGGGGGACGTGAGAAAGAAATTGGGCGGTGGTTCGGAGGCTCTCTGGACCGGGGTGAATCAGGGTGACGCCCTAGAGATCGCTCACAAGACACCTAGCGCGCCATCTCCAAGATGATAAAGAGAATTCGCGACCCTCTCCGGTTGTACCGGCGACTCCAACCTGTGATACGAGATCCCCGGCTTTACTGGCCTCTTGGATACCCGAGATTCTCCCCTAAACCTATATCACCGCCACTATGACATCACCCAATCCTCTTTTCCACCAACTGCAATTTCCATTTAAATTTCAATCATGAGAGATTTACAGCCACACGAATACACGTTTTAACTTTGACCTTTGCCTGTTCGATTGAATGCATGTTTTTCTTGTTAATTGATACAAGTTCTTGATCATAGTTGAATATTAAAATTATGAGAATTAAAGATTCTATTAGTTCCGTATAATAAGTGTTCCGTGTGCAAAGTTTATGAATCTGATAATGTAAAGAGAAAACAAGTAATTGGATTAATATAGAAGCTTATGATTTCGCATATGATCTCGAACGGCCAATAAACAGGGTAGTAAAATCATAACATGCTGCAGACCAACTCCATTGCCACTATGTTTTTCTCTCCATGCCATTCGTGAACAGAGACACGGAGATAACGCGAAGTATATAGGTCATTTATCTTATCCAAACGAAATTTAATGTACTCGTAATAAGAATAAGGACCGTAAGGAAACTTTGAGAAGTGAACTGCTCAAGGTCACGGGCCCACTTCTTCCAACTGCTTTACCGACTTCCATCTAATGTGGGAGGACTGCTGTTTACCTAGCGAGACCGTCCAAAGCTTCCCGGGTATTTTACCTACACAGGACTTTGTGGAATCCATTTTAAGACTTTAATTTAATATTTACTTCTGTCTGAACCCCTTCCGAATTTTGCGAAAAAATAAATCTTTAGCTGGGGCTCTGTAATTTATGTCACTTCTTTCTTCATGCAAGAAAACATTCCGCACTAAATTTCAGCCCCGGAAAAAAACGAGAAGTATGGAAAACATGGGAAAAACCTCGAAAATGAATTATTCAGGATTGGTTTTCCATGTGTTTTCGGTACAATTCCGGCATTTCTGCCACTGGTTTCATGTTTTCTATCCGTTTTGATACTCAAACAATCGATTTATCAAGCGTTCGTCAAAGTCGCAGAACCCTAAAAAAATCTAAAATTTTTGAACCACCCTTCCCGACCGTTTCAGGATCTGGTATTTCAGGCAGAGATTCAGTATTTAAGTAGGAAACAGTGATATAAATTCCAGAACCCCAGGTCAAAGTTCATTTTTTGGCCCAAAAATTCGTCAAGGGGTATACCCACAAAAATGTGCAAAAAAATGAATTTTGAGCTACGGCTCTGGAATTTATATCACTTCTTCCTTGATGCAAGAAACTATTTCCCACCAAATTTCAGCCCCGGAAAATGTCAGGAAGTATGAAAAACATGGGAAAAACCGTCGAAATTAGACGAAAATGAATTATTCAGGATCGGTTTTCCATGTGTTTTCGGTACAATTCCGGCATTTCTGCCACTGGTTTCATGTTTTCTATCCGTTTTGATACTCAAACAATCGATTTATGAAGTTTCGTCAAAATCCGACAACCTTCGAAAAATCGAAAATTTGTGAAGGGGTACATATGGAAAAATTTGCGAAAAAATGAATTTTAAGCTAGGGCTCTGGAATTTATATCACTTCTTCCTTGATGCAAGAAAACATTCCCCACCAAATTTCAGCCCCGGAAAAAGTCGGGAAGTATGGAAAACATGGGAAAAACCTTGAAAATGAATTATTCAGGATTGGTTTTCCATGTGTTTTCGGTACAATTCCGGCATTTCTGCCACTGGTTTCATGTTTTCTATCCGTTTTGATACTCAAACAATCGATTTATCAAGCGTTCATCAAAGTCCCAGAACCTTCAAAAAATTTTGAAGGTGTACCCCTTCAAAAATATGTGAAAAACTGAATTTTGAACTAGGACTCTAATCATTCTCTTGGAGCCAATTCCCACATTCTGTGAGATGCAGTGCTATCAAAGATCTCTTTCCAGGGACACTTAAGTTAAGGGGAGCAATTGAGAGGCGAAGAAAAGTGGGAACGAAGCGGCGAAAGAAGATCAGTCCTAAAGTGCCGACGAGGCAGAGATAAGAAGCGATCCCATGACTGTGCTTTTATCCGTAGCCTGCAGACTATCGTTTCCTCCTGTGCAGATCTCAAAATGTCAAAGGAAGCCCTCGTCCCACCGGAATATATGCGATTTCCCAAGGTATTTACTTCAAATGTGATCATCATTCTAACAGCTGTATGATAAAATCCTGTCAATCTAGCACCCTATTATTGTACACATTATAATTACTCATGAATTACAGTATATAAATATTTTAATACATCAAGAGTATTTATATAAACATTGGTACTCGTAATGTTCGCCACTTGTTGCAGGTGGCTGGCTTAAACCATGAATTACCTTTGATTCCATTCAATCACACCTCCCACATATACTTTAGCATTCAAACACAATGGTGTCATGTTAATTAGATGCTCTTACTTTCGCGGAACACGTGAAAACACAAATGAACTGCGGGCATAAACACGCACCACTGACAAGCAACTCGAGCTACGGAATCACGTGACTGACGTTACACATACCAGAGAGATTACGCCAGACGGCGTTTCTCCTCATGTGATAATTGCACTTGTTGATTATCCATTTATTGGAATAATTTAAATAAGCTGATTCTATTCCTAGTGCAATAAGTTTTTCTAACTTTTCAAGTATTCGTGGTTAATGGTCTTGAACATTGTGCTGTCGCTATATTGCTCGGTTAACGTATTGCTCTAGCGAGGCGGAACAATTTTGCTGAGCAAACTTGGTCTCCAGAAAAAATGCGTGCTGAGACTGGATTGCATTGAGGATGCATGGGGTATTATTACAGCCAATTTTCTTAGCCTTTCCGAGAGAAGGTACCGTAAAAGTAGTACGACGCGCGTGCGCGCCAGTGCAATAATTGCAGAGCACTTTGGCGATTAGGTCTCTTCCTGGAACATCGGGCGGCTCCTCTCGCGTTCCTTGCTTTTACTGGTACAGCATCGTTACACCATTTTCTAACTTTCTGAAAAAGGCAGACTTAATGTTCGCTGTCGAGGAATATCTTTATAATGCGTCTCCTCCTTTCAAAACACGCCTTTACCGGCTGATCGGTAAGTTCTCGGTGAAGTTAGGAGATGCTACGAGGGTGAAGTAAAGAGAAGAATTCTTCTCTTTACTCGAAGTGGTAGCGTTGCGCGCGAGTCCGAAGGTTGAAGACCCGCCGATTGACTCGGATAACTGAGGTGACTCGGTGACGGCGGGCAGAGGAAAGGCTGCCAAGCACGTGACAAGGCTGATAGGCGCAACGTGCCGTGACGTAATGACGTGGTAGAAAGTCTGGAATGCGGGAGGGGGCACAAGTGAGTACACGTGCTGGAGAAAGAGAGAGAGAGAGAGTGTGTGTGTTTGTGTGACATGAGACAGAAGGGGCTGCGCGCGAACGGGGCGGGCCACCACTTAACGACATTAGCGCAAGAGGAATCGAGAGGACTCGAGGAGGACTAGCAGCCCGAAGAAAGACAGGGCGAGCGGACTTGTGACTCGATGCGTTTTACTGCTGCTTTACGGCGCTTTATTGCACCATCAAAACATAAAATGCCTGGGCGGGAAGCGTGCACACGCGTGGGTACACCCCCACTTCACTTTTACCGCCGACTGCTGGTTAAACCGGGCAACATTTCCCGATTTCTTGCTCCGAAGAGCAGAGGGACCACCGTCTTCCACCTCCAAACTCCATCGCCTCGCCTCTCTTTCCTCCTACTTCGCTTCTTTCTCTTGCCACTCGAGAGCCCCCTTGGACAATAGGACTTTTTTCACCTCATCTTTATTACTGACTCGATGTAGCTCGTATATGAGCATCTCTCTCTTTCTCTCTTTCTATGTGGCTGCTGCCGATCTCACCCTGGCAGCCCTGTGACTCCATTCAACCGACGATATTTTACGCGAGCTTACGGATATCTCGCTGGTCTTAAGGGTAATTTGATCCCGTAAATCTTCCTTGACATTGATTCTCCGGCTTTGTATTCTCGCGCTCGCGTCCACACGTGGGTTCAAACCCTCTTCTTGGAGACTGCGATTTCTCCTTGCTTGATCATCATCGCGTCTCCCAGATGTAGACGCTTTGCGTCATTCGCTCCGTTTTCGAGTTCTCCAAATGACAATGCTTTTTCTTGTATTGTTTGCGCCACTCTCGCTCAGCTACCGAGAACTCTCTTCAATTTACTTGGCTTTAAAATATGCAGGGTAACACGTACGCCCACGATAGTGTGCTCTGTGCAGCGAATCGCAAGCATGACAAGTTTTATGGATAATTGAGAGTCGCCATTAAAAAGTTTCTTAAGCAGAATGGGGTGTTGTATGGCTACTAACGAGAGATCGTGTAAGCAGATTAAAGGCCGTGTGCAATGTGACCTGCTTCGGCGGACACGCCACTCGCTTCTGATTTGCACCATGAATGTCTACATTGTGTGGAAAATAAACACTTGACTTTGTAGTATGAGTTCAGCCAGACGTAACAAAGCTTGAACAAGGGAATATAATATCGTGGGGAATGGATGTTAGGATTTTATATTTCACAGTACATTAATTTGCCAAGAAAATGAGAGAAGGTTAAAAAAGGCATCGACCGACGAGGGTTGTTTCTTATGGAAGAAGAAAGAAAGTAGTTTAAGAAATAGAAACACGTTAATATTTGCAGAGTGAGTGTTGCCAAAATGCAGGACTATGGTGGCGGCATCTGGCGAAGGGTAGTTCAGCTACATGGCGACTCTTCCACCCCTCGGGTACGTGGCAAAATACCCCTGCGAAACCGACCGGACAGAGAAGGGTGCATGGCGAATTCTCCCTTACCCCTGCACCCCATGGCTTTTCCATGGATTTTGGGATACCGTCGGAGACAGGCAGTTCCTCGATATCTCGCTAGGGTGGCGATGTCGAAAGAAGAAAAATGACTTATAATATCTTCGAAATTTCATACTCCAAAGTAGGATCACCCTCTCAATAACCTCGAGTTTTATATTCTCTATTTTATTCATACGAAACGATAGCTATAAACTTCTCCATCAACTGGTTTTCCCCATGGCGTCCAACGATAACCAATTGAAGGATTTCAAACCCAAGATCAACAATTTCTAACAAGTTATCCTGGTAGAAGAAATTCTAAGGTGTCTTTGAATCGTAATTGAAATGAAACCATGAAGAAATTGTCCTCGGTGCAATACAGGAAACTAAATGCAATGAAGAAGAGAATCAGAAGAGATACACGGAAGTTTTGTGAGACATCTCTCGCTGGATCTTCGAAGTAAGAGAGAAGAAAGCATGGGCCTGACTCACCCAACAATACAGGTCGTCGTCTAGCGGTGGCTGACGAGCGACTAACGCATTCATAAAATGTTAACTGCTTAATAAAAATGTTACGAGCTACTGTCTCACGCCGAGGATCGCCGCTCAAAGCCGGATCATCTTTAATGGCGGCTGGAGGCGCCTGCGTTTTGAATGAACACGTGCTCCCTTCCGCATCCCCGGCCAATCCAAACAAAACGTCGCCGCTCCGTCATCACTTCAAACTCTTACGAAATTGGGCAGTAAAAAAATAAGCACTTCCAACAACTTTTGTCATTAAATCCCAACAGTTTTCAATACCTCGATCCCTTCACCGGCACCATTTTAACCACCTGGCGAACCCGACCATCACTTAAAAATGCTAGAAAGTACGGAAGAAATGTCGAAGAATACAAGTAATATCGAGGCCATGGAATTCTAAAGCTAGGCTGAGGTGAAGTGTAAAGGAACTGGTCAGTGCATGCAAGGGTTGCGTGGTCGGCCTTGGACGGTCGTTAACACTGTTCTTGACCGCATGCACCTATTGGTCGTTGCAGACCGAGGATCTCCAAGGAACGCAAGGACCTCGGTAGCCGTGGCAGCCATCGGCCTTATTCTACGCTTCTTCCAAAGTCATCTTAACCACATATAACATCCTCTAATATACCTCTCTAAGAATTCCTTCATTTCCTATTCACTTAGAATCTACGCAAGATTGATTTCATCTTAATCCTTCATTGGTACTTTACCAAAAAGAATGGATCAAGAGAAGGAATGGACCTATCAATTCTAGCTGATTAGCCTGTCGAGGTTGAGCGCACTAGGTGTATCGCAATTGGCTGCGTCGCGTCGTCGTAAAGAGGTCGGGAAATTATGCAAAATACGGTTGTAACAACCGGGCGGATGTCCCTTCACGAGGAAAGAATGCGCGAAATGGGCCGAGCGTCCTAAAGCGTACATTCGAGGGGCGTTATCGCGGCAGAGTTACGGCCGATCGATAAGCCCGAGAAGCGGCGTTGGATTTACGATGTCGGTCGCGGGATGATCGCTCCACGATTGCACGGCCTTGTGTCGTAAAGTGACGACGACCAGCACGGCTATGTCTACGAGAGAAAGAGAGAGTGACGGAGTGAGTGTGAGTGACGGAGTAAGAGAGAGAAAGAGAGAGAGAGAGAGAATACGTGTACGCTGAGCTGACGGTACGTGCGTGCACGCAGATGTAGGAGAAGCCATTGAACGGACTCGTGCAACACAGCTCAAGCCGATAACCGTGGTCAGAAAATCCTTGAGGGTTAACGTCGACAGGAGTCCAGCATGCCATTAGATTCCTGTAATCTAGCTTGCACTCTTGCGATAACACTCTGCTTGAATACAGTGCAAGCCAAGTCATTGCGGAACTTGAGAAAAGCCTGTTTCCCAGATGCCCGAGAAACGAATTGAACCTCCTCCTTCTCGGCCAAGGCTATATTGCTCGCTATTGAGTGGGATTTCATAAAGTGAACTTTCTCTCTGTCTCTCGATCGAAAGCAATCACGCGGGATTGGATGGGAGTTACATGAACACTTGCTTGATATTACCTAGATCGAATTTAATAATACGCTCCTATAAAAGGAAAGATCGTGGTTACATTTCCTTGTCACGGTTTCCATGCTAATTTCTAGATGATTCTTCCCGCGTGTTCTTGAATTATATGCTTGGAATTTGTTATCATGTTGAAATCAACACTTGGACGACGTTCAGGAAGAAGCGAGTAGGAATGAGTGCGCTGACCACACTCCGGTATTTGTTGTAACGCAGCTGTTCGCTAAATCGAGCGAGGTTAAAAATACCACGCTCACTATTTCCTCGAAGAGAAAGAGAGAATTCTTGCCAACGTAATTTTATGCTCCCTCGTACTCGAGGTTGTATAAATGATCCAACCTGGACAAAGCGGGAGCCGAAAAATATTTTCTAACTCTCTACTTCGACTAGAACGACGAAAGATCAGCGTCGTAACAACGCGATCTTTGAAGACATACGAGGGGAAATGCTATTCAGGGTAAAAGCTCTCGGGCGGAAGTCAAGACAAAAAGCTCGTATACGATTCTCCTCTCAGTTCTAAAACGGCAATACCCTTTTTACGAGAAATCACTTGGACCAAGCGTATATAGCGGTCAATTCCTACAAATGCAAGAGAACACGCCGAATCTCAGAGTGCTTGTCGGACGCGGGAGCGTAAAGATAGTAAAAGGAAGCCGGAAAAATGCTATATCACATTAGAGCCGACCGCCTTAATTTCCGCCTAACGATAAAGCGTCCGAGAGTCGGCCTGAAGGATCCTGCGTGAACTCATCCGCGTTGGAAGGCCGATCGGCTTTACTAGAGAAAAAGGCTCAAGCGCGAACACGAGCGAGCGAGCGAGCGAGCGAGAAGAAGAGGAGGAGGAGGATGAAGGGTCGAACTGTTCGGAAAAGGATATAAAAGGAAATATATGGTAATGTGCTCGGGGTGCCTTTTTCTAGCTCGCTCTCTCGCTCGTCTCCTCTCTTCTTCTCTCTTATTCGCTGTGGGGAGTCGAAAGAGGGCAGATAGGGGGCTCCGATCGCTCGCTGGGGGTTGGGCGTGGTGCCTAACGCACCCTCCTCGCCTCCAAGCCTCTACCATCTCTGGCCTGTGTTTCCGTTCCACCCTCTAACTCGCTCTTCTCCCTTCCTCTACTTCTCCATCGCTCCTCTCACTTCAATGGATCCTCATCTGTCCTTGTCTCTTTCTCTCTCACTCTCTCTTACTCGAATTGGTTGCGGAGCGAGCGGATATCTCGGCTGACTCGGGGTCGTCGGTGGCACGAGAAGGCAGGCACGGCTGGCGGCACGCACCATCGCACCGCCACCGCCGCCGCCGTCGCCGCCGCTCGATACTCCGGGGGCCGCGTGGCCGTGTAGCGTCGCGGCGCTGGAATTCCGCGCGGCCGTGTCATGGCCGCCCTTAGTACCCAGCCACATACGAATCCGACTGGTAGAGACTACTCCTTGCGCGCACCTTGGAACAGCAAAACCCGCCGCCGCCGCCGCCGCCGCCGACGCTGCTTCCTATCACCCTTTTTGCAAAGCAACGCGACACTGACCACCGCCGCGCGCGCGATTCCACTACTAACCAACCACCCCAGTCGCCGAGTCCACGGTGAGTCAAGCACAGAGAGACACACGCACAGTCTTAGCCTACTTTAGAGAACGTTCTACTAGTTTTGTATGACATTCGCGCGTACTCGTACGATCCTTCTTGTTTCAATGTTTCAATTTGAAAAGCTTGAAACATTAGTCCTGATGGAACCGTGGCACATTCCTATTTGGAGCATTGTTTCGGCCTCCTTGCTTCTGCTCTCTCATGGTGATTGGCTATCGTGGCGGCCATTCGGCGCCATCGCCGCAGTACTCGTATGCCGGCCCGCTATGAATATGGATGAGAAGGACGCGCGACTCCTCGGTTGGATGCTGCTACATGTGCCACGAACACTATCATCGTTCTTCATGATCTCGTTGCTACTATGAGAAATTTGTCCCACAGGAAGATAAATGGATTTATTGAAGAATAGAATATTATTTAATATATACTTGCATGATTTATGATTAACCATCGATAGATCCTTTATTGATATTCGAGTGGAGGATCGTACGTCGCCAGACGAACACTATAATTTTCTCTTTGCTCCGTTATTGAGAAGGTGTGTTTAAAGAATGAGAGTGCGGGAAATTTGCACTTGTCAATTTTAAGAGACTAAACAGGTTTCCGAGAAGATTCGCGAGTGGAGAATCTCGGGGGACGTCGACCGGTAGTATGGCGCAAAGGACAGAGAGAAAGAGAGAGAGAGAGAAAGAATGAGAGTTAAGGGCTTGGCGGGAGGAGTCAAGTTGTTTATTTGATGGCACCGTAAAATGCCTCTTTATGAACTTTCCCATTTAAAAGGCTCGCATAAAAGTAGCGAGCGTATGTATGTGTAGGTAGGAGAAGTATCAACCGGGCATAAATCACCGCGCGAACTCGAGTGTTTTTAAGAGTCACCTCAATCGGTTCGCATACTGACTGAAGCAGTAGCCATAAGAGCCTACCGACGGCACTTGCCAGTACCATGTGCCCCGGAAGTTCACCCCCATGAATACCCCGAAATATTGATGAAATCTTTATCACCAATATCTATCAAACAACCACGATTCAAATTCGACATGTTATAAGATTTCTGACTCTCAAGAATAACAGGTGTAGAACTGTAGAAAATACAAGGCGACCAAACACGTTCGTCACGGGAACCGGTGATGCGTTCACGGTGGTGTAGCTAGTTAGACTGACGGACTTCGGTCGAGGACGACACTTTTTTCTCTAACTCCTTCGTCGTTGCGTCAGGTAGAAAGGGGTCCGCGCTCTTTCGTCAACACGCTGAATTGGCCGATGACCTTGTCATAAAACGGCTCTACCGTCGACAGTTTACCTTGGCCAAGGACTATTCTGTTACTCAAGGGTAGCTCTTTAACGCTTCGCCCTATCATAAAATCAAGGAGGATGCCCTTGCTTTTAACAGGAGAAGTAGTATTTGTGGAAACATTCATATTTACATTATGCTTGCAATCGAGTTGGAGCAACAAATTTTGGCGAAAGAGTGCGCGCAAGAAAGTTAGCCAGTTGAAAATGTCATTGTCATAAGGAAGCCTGACAAAAATGAGTTCGCCGTCGCTCGAGACAGCGGCAAGTTCGCGCAAACTTGAAACAAGTCTCAACACGCTGTGTTTTAAGCGCCACATTTATTCCGCTCGAAGTCTCTCTCGTGGCGGCACGTGCAAGGGGGCTGTGCGCGTATCCAAGAAAGCCACCAGGACTTTCCAAGAAGTACACACGCATTCACCTGCGTGCCTGTACGTGTGTAGGATACTTCACACGTTTGCATGTATTGTACATACGTGGCCTTTCAGTCCCTGCCATGAGAAGTTCGCTTATCGCGCGTCCAACACTTTACGTTCGGTGCAAAAAAATCCCCAGTCAATTCGAAGTAAAATTTAGGTTACCCATGCCAGAGCCAAGAAGTCATTGGGCAACTTCCACGCGGCGAAGTAATCGCATTTAAATCGCACTTAACAACACAAGCATCTTCCAAAGCAGTGTCTTCGGCACGGCACTTCTTTTTCGCAAGATGTAGATACCACCGGACTTAACTCGGACTGTCGAATGAGCTTGGTATATTCGAAGTCACGCCATCAGCCTGGTTACGTGCGAAGCGCAGGTATATTTCTGGAGGACTGTCAGGAAGGGTAAAATTCGTGGTGGGAAGAAAAAAAATGCTCACTCTTGCAAGCCGTTTAACCACAGCGCGACCAAGGACGCGCACAAGTCTCGCATCGCCACTGTTCATCTTAGAAGAGCAAAGGGTTGTTTTGTGCGTTTTACTACGGCGGGATGCCTCAAGGCCGAACAAGTAGTAGAGACGGACTAAAGAACAACCCTTGCTTCCGGATGACGCGACTTCTACGACCGTAACGACGGATCCCTTGCGTCCTTCGAGCTGACGACGAAGGGTTAACTGCCGGATGCCCTGGCATTCACAGATCCAACCCAGTCTTTTTTCCCTGCAGGTAGCGGTAATGACAAGCTAGAGGCTAAAAAAGGCGAAGGAACGATATTACAAGTTTTTAAGAGAAGGCTACGTAAGGCCGTTGTAAGAACGGTCGACCAGGCAAGGTCTTCTTCGCTCGAGAGGAACTTGAGACCTTGGCTTCTCGTAAAGGGGTAATCAGCCCTCGGCAAGCCGGACCTTGACTTCGATGGCTTCAAGCTTCACTCCTTTTCGTACCAACTCATCCACCTTCCAGTCTTTCTCACCACCTTTAGACCAATATGAACCTTTCCTCTGAGAGCTTCTCTCATTCCGTTGTCGACAGTCGTCTCCCAGAGGAATAACCTCTCGTACAATTTTTCCAAGTGTTTCCGTACTATAACTTCCGGGGATCCGTGTACTCTTATTGGTGATGTGACGTGTTACTCTTTGATTCGTGTCAAGTTTAAGTGCAGAGCCGTCGCGACTGATTGTTTGAATTGGGCCTTGTTTGTACTTTGACTCCAATGTTCAAATCGACCGGATGGAGGCGAGCCGACGTGATTCTCGATTACGCCCTCTCTCCCGACCACGTATTTCTATAAGTTAAGTCGGGTAATGAAGGATAATTATACGATGTCTGCCGAGTGAGATGAACGAGGATGAAACTGGGCAAGAATATATCTTGGTGAGATGGCTAACATCGTTCCTCCAACTTGAAAGTCTTTCTAGTTTATTCACTCTCTTCCCCCTTTGTCGTGTGAACTCTCTTCTTCTTCTCCTCCGCTGCTCGTCACGTCCGCCCGCCACTTCTCTCTGTCATTCCACTGCCGAAGTTTGTCTTCCAAAGATGGCCCTCGCCACCGCCTCCTCGCTAAGCCGACAATCTTTTATGCATTCCGTGTCTCACTCCTGGATATACATGTTGCCCGTCGAGTGAGATTTAACAAGTACTGAAACGCTCAACTCTCGTTTCTTCGTGTGGTGTTTGTTGTGTGCTGTGCTACTACTCTCTGGGAACTCTTCGATCTCGATGCCAACCTAACTGTTTATTAGTTTACCATCGACCAATCCTTACTGACAAGGACACGTTCAATGGAAAGACAGGTATAACCGCATTCATATCGTAGAAATTAAAATACCACTAATCAAGTAATCTTCTTATGAAGAAAAATGATGAGGAATACATTTTCGGGATATGGAACATGGTAATCTATCTTACGGCATTGCAATCTCGATAACACCGTGACCTCGAAGGACGCTCGATACTTGAATACTCTCACCCAGAAAGCTTAAAAGCATTCCTCCGTAACTCACGTGTTTCTCTCTCGCAACGTCTTCACCGGAACCAGTTGCTTACCTATTTCTTCCTTATTTCAAAGTATTTTCTTCCTCTCACGCTCGTTTCTATTATGGCCATGAAAGAGACCTCCATTACACCCGGCGTACTCCTCCATTTCGTAGCTTTATTATTACTAATAATGCTTGTTTCAGAGATTAGTTTATCAGTGGTTGCTGGCGCGCTTCATGTTAATGCTCGTCAGTAAAATCACACGTTTTCTTAGCCACTAAGGAATAACTCGACAAAGCTGATAGGCAGGATTTGTCGATGTAATTTCGCAGCTCCATCAATAGCGAAGTTCGCACGATGCGAGATAAAATTTCGCCTTTATCGTTGGCTAATTGCTATTACGATCGCCATCCGAACCATCGCTGAATGACATTCTTACTTAATTGCACAAAGCTCCGATGGTGAGAGAATGAGCCGACGGCGGCGACGGTGGCAGTGGCCGCATCGACGACGCGCCGCTCTACGCACTAATAATTTATTTTACGATCACTCATTTTACGATCATCCCCAGCCAGTAAAGTTCCCTTAATGAAAAATAATTCCCAATTAAGATTCACATTGATCAGCTATAAACGCGAATCAGTCACGCGAGCCCCGCTCTCTCCCTCGCACCTCGCGTCTCTCACACCCGCCCTGCTTTTAACGATCTTCCAATAATAGTTTTATTCCCACGTCCGCCGCTATCTGCATTCATAATCAGTTCATAATTATAGCTGCTATTATCGCCACCGAAAGAGAAAGAGGAGGAAGAAGCGAGACGGAGCAGAAAGGGAGACAGTTATCGTCTCGCAACGATAACTACCATGACGCTGAATACTCAAAAGAAAGTGTCATCAAATCTTTGATCCCTGAGCTAATAAATCACATTCCTTGGCCAACGAGATCGTAATAATTAATCGGAGAGAAGTTGAACCGCGGTTGAAATGAATGTGGGTTGCGCGTGGAGAAGTTGGCGTCACTTGTTGGACGCCATAGTGAATGTTCGAGGCAGTGGCATTCACGGGCCAGGAGAGCGCTCTTGGCATGGCTCGCAGCCATTTTCCCATGTGTTCCTACATGGCCAGTCTGCTCCTCTCTTCCTTTCATTCGAAAACGGAAGAAACCCTGCCAGCCTCCCAGCTTTTCCTGCGGATAACGGTTACTCCGAGAGACAGAGAATCAGAGAAAGAAAGAGAGAAAGAGAAAGAGAAGAGAGCTTGGCCACATTGCTGCGATTCGAAACTGATCCGTAGGGAGCGATTGAAACCGACGACGGGCGAGGACACCGACATTACGTTCCCGAGCATTTCAGCTGACGACAGCTTTTCCGCTTTTCTTAACGCCTCGAATTCCATCTCGCGGACCAGTGATCCAAATTGATTCTCCTGGAATCCAAACCGCCTTAAGCCTTCACTTCCCGGAAATATTTCTCCAACGATAGGATCTTCGTTCTTACTCTCATACTTCACTTCACGAAATAGATAAGCCTAGCACGGAAATAGCCGGGTTATACTTCGGCCTAACTTTGACTATTAATAGTTCGAAGTGCTAGCTGGAATTTTGTGTGCAGTGAGAAACTGAGTGGTGTGTACTTTCTCTACCAAGCCGGAAAACACACGGACACGGAACAATCGTGTGCTGTGAGTTTCCTCTCGCTCTTACTATCCAGCAATAAAAATACTTGCCGGAGATAGGACGAAACGGGAGAAGAAGCTGGGCGCGTCCTGGGTATTGTAGTTAGCAGTTAGACGGGTAGAAAGAGAGTGCGCGCGACGGTGGAGAAGAAAAGCATTGCAGAAAGAGAGTGAGTGAATGCAATAGAAGCCTAGAGACAGAAAGTAGAGGGTTTAGAGGGATGCAGGATATCCCGGACGCAGATTCTCTTTGGTCAGCGGGTGCAATTCCAGTGGAGCCCACTTTCCAAGCCAGCAGAGAACACGGGACATAACATGAGTGGAGCGCGTCTGTAGAGCGTCCGTTTGTTCGTACGAGAGAAAGAAGTAGAGATGGAAAAGGAGAGAGGCGAGAGAGTGGAGTCGGCCCCGAAAAGGGTTGAAGCTGGAGCGTGACCGAGAGGAAGAGATTAAAGTGAAGGGCGAGGGAGGATGAGAGGCAGATGGAAGCTGAGAGAGAGAGAGAGCAGCGAAAGTGGAAGGAAGGCAAGGAGGGATTTGACAATCGCAACATCCGTGGCCCGGTGAAATTAGGTGGGCGTGCTTGGCTGTAAGGACGACGAGCAAGCGAGCGAGCAGGGGTACGAAAAAAAGAAAAGAAAAGAGAATTCGATGGAAAGAAAGAAAGGAAAAGGACTCGGAGCGCGATCGGCTCCGTTCATTACTTTGCGTTGATAAATACCTTTATGCAAATTAGCTTGTATCGCACGAGGTGATCTTCATTAACCTCGGACCAGTGCTAACCGGCACTGTAAATAAGCTAATTTATTCGGATCCGCGTATGTCCTCTTCTACGGTTTCCCGTCCCCAATATGCCTGGGCCTTCATCCTCCGTGTACCTACCATTGCGACATTAAGATAGTCCCCGCGAAGCCTTATCCGGCCGCGATCGTTTCGCTCGAGCTAACAATGAGATAAGGCGCAATTAACAAGATCCTCAGTCGTTCACACTGCTTCTTATAGACCGATGTCCATTTATATTTAATTTACCTTCCACCCGCTAAATGCCTTATTAGAGTTCATAGCAATTAATTCCCTGTCGCCATCATTGACAGGCAAGAGAAGACGATGAGTGGCCTTTCCTGCCTTATAGGTCATCTCAGTCGAGGCCAAATTTTCGAAAGTCCACATCGAATACGAGCAAAAGAGACACACACCACGCCTCCATTCTAATTTCACATGAAAAGGACACTTGTCTCCACTGAAACGCTAATTACAATGTTGTTTTCGTCGTACGTCCCAACTGATGCTTTTGTTTGTTAAACGCGTCTGCTGGTAAGAGAGCCGTGAACTTTATAACAAGGGATATTTGGATTTGTGGATCGCGATAAAGTCCTATAAAACTCTGTGATCTACGCGTGGGTTAAATAAGCGGAAAATATAGCCTTACTGACGCAAGCTCTCCTTCTCTGAGCAGCAGATGCATGTAATGAACTATTAGCAGATCATTATCGGTTGTAATTTATTTGCACGGCTGGTCTGTAAACTCAACGTCGGTGAAATAACTCATTAATATATCAAGCTGTTTAAATAATTGTTAGGATCGGGTCAAAGTGAATACTGCAGTAATTAGCGTATCCTAGTACCCCGCATATAAACGCCCCTTACTAAATGGCTATTGTTCACGGTTCGTAGTCCGAGTGCGGTGCACTTGAGCGACTAATTTTTATAAAAGAACTACACCACAAAACGCACCGGGCAACCTGCCCAATGGACCTCCCAGACTTCACTGAAGTAACCCTGTTGATATCGAACTGCACCTTCAAGCAATATCTTAACATTAAAGTATCGAAATACCAATGACAATTTAACGTAAAGTAGCTCTCAATGATTTCGGGGATTCTTCTCAAGGCGTTGTAATCTTACACATAAGCAACAAAGTTGTAAGGAAAAGTTAAAACCTCTGATATAATGAAATCCGATATTTTACATGCTTACTGACGCCAAGCTTTTACACAACTGATAACATTCACTGACATTACCATTCCTTATTTGCTCAAACTATACACTGTAACACTTTCCCCCCCCCCCCAACTTCACATTTAACTTCACTAATATTTCGCTCGAACGAATTATATTTCGATTCAATCTTATCTTTAACTAATAAGTACGAACACGTGTCATAATCCTCAAGAAAAAAGTTTCTCTTTTTGGAAATGCATCAATTTCTATTATGTAGTGACTAAGAGAAAATTTGTATTTACGAGCAAGCCAATAGATCAGCTAGCACTCCGGAATCATTGCGCGACAGTTTGACTCGTGCATTTCCTATTATACCCGATAATAATGGGCGTTCGCAATGTATTGCCAGGAGAGTGCTCGACATCGCTGGCATAATTTATTAGATCTCGAGCGAGTGTCAGAGCAGCAGGGGGCTCGCAAACCTTCCACGAATCAGGAGAGGCTGCTTGTCAAGGGGGTTGCACGCGTAATTTCGAGCGTGTGTGCGCTGCCGCCGGCAGCCATAAACTTCTCGGGTGTTTGGCCTCGGTCTCCACTGGTTAACCGCATTCTCACTATTGCAGAAACGTGTGCGAGCACAACCAGCAGACGAGTGCTCGTCGCGCGCGCGCGTCGCTCGCAGAGAAACGCGATATTCCGGAATCATAAATAACCCTTCAACAATTAGCACGCGCCCTCCAAGGGCGCGCAAGCCAACCGTCGTTTCCGAGGAAAGGAGTGCCAGCGTGAACCCCATCTAGCTATATCCACTAGTTATAGGATTCTCGCAATAATAAGGATCATGTCGGTTCTCTGCATCAAGTAAGCTCAAGCTTTGGTCTTCTTTGTTCGACCTCCTAGCACGATCCTTTAAATCAGAACCAAAGAGAAAATTTCCTATGAAATGAAAGCTTATGAAGAGCAATCGTGACTCCAATACATAAGTGATTCACTAATGATCAAATTATCGTGTGCCATCGCTGGTAGAAAGAGACTCGAAACAACTTCAAGTTTGGTATATAAAGAATTTAATGGAAGTTAAGCGGAGCATCGAGAACATCGTACTATGCTACCTACGCGCTTGAAAGGATGAAATAACCTTGGCTGAGGGGTGCCGCACGGCTTTAAGAGAGAAATATACGCGCGTCGGCCGGCAATCCTTATCAAAAGATACTGCGATCGTATTGTACGGTATGAGTCCTTTCCAACAGAAATGCGAGCTGCGTTCCGAGTAGGCAGCACCTTTAGAAAAATGATCTTGGGTCTCCAACCAACCCAACCAACCAACCAGCCAACCAGGCACTCAACTTCTCCAGCTCCAGCTAGAGAGGTGCTGCTGGTGAAGCAGCCCCTTCGGCTCTCCAGCAAGGGAATAGTTGTCGTTCGCGCGCTCACTGTTATTGCCCACGATATCCCGGCCACTTATCGTAACTAAGATCGTCGAATTAAAATTCAGCGTGCGTGTAATGTCGCCGTACGTTACGCGATAGCGAACCGGCCCATTCTCCAAGTGCAATCTGCGCGGCAGGAGTCGAAGAACTTTCCCGGGATTACGCATTCCATAATATGCATGTACTAAGGCGATGTACTTAGAGGGCTATCCTGTTCGTCCTACAAGAATGATTCTCTTGAAAGAGATCAAGAGAAAGAGAGAGAGAGAGAGAGAGTGAGAGAGGGAGAGTATAAGTCGAGTTTAACCAATAGGGTTAAGTACACAGGAATGACGATTGCTTGGCATATTAACGCAAAGACTAATCGATACATAAGCGATCGAATCGCTCTTTCACAGGGGCTCGAACACCGAGGCCAGCTTGAGAGCTGAATAATCCAAGTGGCTCGTGTAGGCAGAGCTCCCTAGCTCGTATTAACTTTATGACACACGGATAATATCTCTCACACTATCCTATCCCCTCCATCTCTCTTTCTTCTCACCAGATATCGCGGAGAGACGAAGTGAAGCGTGCGATGACTTCCGAAACAGTGTGTTCTGAATGAACGTGGTCAGTCAGTCAACGGGCGAAAAGGATGGGGCCGCCGGCCACTCCGGGACAGGAGCATTCTTCGTTTATGGCTCACTGAAATAGCCCGTATAACCCCGTTACCTGACGTCACTTCACCAAGCCTGTATTAATGTGCTATTTATAAAAGGCACACTGCCACCAAGATCATAAAGGCACGGCCGCGATTCCATAAATATGTGGACCAAGCCTACGCCTTCAATTTATATCTCGCAGTGATCGCTATGACCACTTCATGCTATACTTGACGAATGAACGACTCTTTTGGTAGACTCGAGGAACTCTGGTAATTAGAGATTGGTACGTCGGATGGTTGAATCGGTAAAGGGTTGTGGATGATAAGGGAGGACTCACAGCTTGATCGTACGATTAAAACATCAGTGGGTTCGACTTCCGACAGGGCAGAGGACGATGGCATCGTCGGGAGTTTGCCGTCATAATAACGAATAAATTCGAGAAATTCAGTAAGGCGGCGGTGTAATTGCATTGAGGATTTCGGTGGTGGGCCAGAGAGAAGAAGAGAGAAGAGAGAGAAGAAGGGGGGAGGATCGAAAAGGGGACGAGGCAGAAAGGGAAGCCGAGGAGAAGGAAGTTGGAGAGCGAGAGAAATAGAAAGGTAGAATGGCGAGGGGATGGGTGTGGAATCACGAAAGTTGGCAAACTTGTGCGAATGGCTGTTCCAGCGGACGCAAAGGAAGTGAAAGGGATGGGAAGGACGGAGGTGGGCCCTGCTAAGGTGGGGATGGCCGAGAAGCAGAAGGGCGACGAGAGAGAGAGAGAGAGAGAGGAGGAGGAGGAGGAGGAGGAGGAAGGCGTCTGAGACAGGAACACGGGCTCCGCCAAGGTGGAAGAGGCAAAAGTTTCGATCGTAAAACGAACGGAGGCAAAAAAGGAGAATTACATTAAGAAACTCGAGCGTTCCCGGTGTGTAATGCTACTCTCCCTTCCTCTCTCACTCCGAACATCATGCATCCGGGACTCCACTCGATCCTTCTCTCTTCTTCTTCTTTTTTCTTCACTCTGTCTCTCTTCATCCAACCTTTGAATACTGGATACACAGGGCCCATGTCGTGAGGTGTCGGTCAGTACGAGACCATCAAGAATTGATCATTACGAGGACCTTAACAAACACTCGACTCTTCGAGAAAGGCGCCCGGCGACGCCACGCAATGGTAAACACGAGACAAAGGGACAATCCCCCGGAGAGAAGGAAGAAGTAGGTCTGGACCAAACTCAACTGGACGTTGACAAATATACAAGTGTCCGACTCTTGACTGTCCCGTTGAGAACAGCAAACTTAAAGAATATCAACACACCAGCCAACAATTTCCTCAGGAAAATATACGTCGACCGTTTGTTCTTGGGATCAGGCAAATTATGAGAACTCCCGCAATTATTTCTCCCAGCAATAGGGTTTAATTTCCGCGGGTGATTCCTCCCAGAGAACGAAGAAATGGCGTTCAGAGAGGGATGCGGGGTTAAAGGAAGGATCGCGAAGGACGAGGTAGAGCCGCACCTCGTGTAGTAGTAGTTAGTTTCGAGTAGAGACTAGTATAAGGCTTGGTAGAGCGCGGAAAAGGGTGGAAGAAAGAGGAAGGATAAAAGCGAGGAAAAGGCCTTGCTATAGAAAGAAAAGGGAAGGAAGATGGTCTGCATATAAAGTGGACACGAAATGAAGCGGGTTACGTATACTCGCTAGGTATAAGAGGCGTACGTACGTCGGCATGCTTTCTTCCTCGGCGTATCTCTCTCTCCGCCAAGTTTGCCTGCCTTTTTACTCGGCATACATTTCGTTTACATAGGGATCCACGTGCAAGCGAGCGTGCAAACGCGAATAGTGTATGCCGACACACGCACACGACCAATAGAAAAGAGAGAGATAGAGAGAGAAAGTGTGTGGGAGTGCGTGAGTGTATGTGTTAAGGGGGATGGTGCGTGGGTTAGAAAGAGAGAGGGAGTTAGAGGAGCCTCGGGGAGCTTGGTTAAAAGCGCGCAGGGTGCTCGCAATGGCCGACGATTTTCAACTTTTGCTATCGCGCCAGAGCCGAGAATGGAAAATGGAGAATCCCGTCGTCGGCGGGCGGCGCGGCGCGGCGCGGCGCGGCGGGATATGTACGCCCCGACCGACGACGGCTGAACTCATTTACTTGGAAAACTTTCCTCGAGAGCCTCTCGCCGCTCTTTCTTCGCGCGGCGTTTACTACCAGTGAGCCCTCTCGCGATACCTACACCTTCTGCATCCTTCTTTATCTAATACTCTTTCCCTTCCTTCCTTCCTTCCTTCCTTCCTTTCTTCCTTCCTGCTTTACTCCCACTCCTATTATTTGTATCGGGCATCCCCCCGACTGCACCGTCCATCTCGCCAAGCATTCTCTATGTATCGGTAAAACGGAGATTACTATTTCCTATTTCGCTTTTTCGAGGATCAATGCTGCAATGGAACGAACTACTATTCCATCGCTGAGCTTTCTGTTTAAATGCTAAAGAGAACTCCTACCAAGTTTCCTTGAATACCATATTCACAGCAAAAACAATGATTTCAAGAGCATTAAGGTCAGTTTACATTTCACAAAACCTGTAATGTAAACGAACCTTAATGCTAATAGTACCAGTAGTTGCGCGCCAGTGGAAATATGAACGTGAAGCGGGACACTTTTATTCCCAGCTATGACAGCTCACCCACACTATCTCGATTCAAGAGGATTTAATGTCAGTGAGACTATCTCTTTTAGATCAGAATTTATTGCAATTTCGATCGTTATAATAATTCAATGCAATTTTAATATGGAATGTTCCCTCGTCAGAGCATACGGCAGATGAAACCATAACTAGCACCTGCCGCCAGAAAAGAACTAGATACGAAATAGCTTGGCATTACAATCTCTAATGATTCCAGCGATTTAATGTCACGGTGATACTTTGCCTGCTTTACGTACGGCATCATTCGACCGCATCCATGAAATTTATAATTCAAGAACTTGAGCTATAGTAATCGTCCTTGTTCCACTCGTGGGAGCGGGACAGGAGCAGGTAGCAAGGAATAAATCAAAAGCAGAGAACCAGGGTACTGCAACTCCATAGCCGAGTTTTCGTGTTCGATGTTCGCAGGCATCAGTAAAAGTCACCATAAAAATATAATCGTGCTAATGATAAGCAAATGGAATACACGAAGCCGAGCGAATGCCAAGAGGAGAACCGAGCCATCATCAGAAGTCAGGAAGCCCGCTCGTAAATTCTCATATGACATTTACGATCGGACACCTCGCCGCGGAAATTCTTGCTAGATGAGTATCCTCCAGCATCCAGTACCACGTGAGCGACGGACCAAGCCAACGGGTGAGGAAGGCCGACAGAGAGGGGAGGACGAAAACAGGAGAGAAGATATATGAGACGATAGTTAATTTGATGTACGACCACATACAGGAATCGATCCTTAATATGATTTAGAGCAAAGGTTTCCTCCGACTTCTTATAATTGTTTCAAGAATTTACATCACCCAGTTAAATTTTGATAATACCTGGCAGATCCAAGAATTTATTGGCCAGCTGCCAAGAGGCGTCCGCCAGTGGCGGAAATTTGCCAAGAGGAGATTTTAATTTTTCATTTTCCTACAGTACGTGCGGCCACGAAATAGAATCGTGCAATTTTCTCCCTGTCGTCCATGTAACTCGAGCCAGCATGACTCGCGTCGAGTGATGTCTGGTTGTTCGGTCATTACTTACGGCCAGTGTTATCGCAGCGAACGTCTCAGATTCATTCACGTATCGTCTCTCTCACGGTTCCACGTGATTTCCAAGCGAAGCACCAACAACTCCTATACAAGGGTTAGAGACAGGGAATTGCAAGAAAGAAGGGGAGAGAAAGAGAGAGAGAGGAAGAGAGTGGTGGAGGAAAGCGGTAGTAGATATTCCAATCGCATGGAGCCAATGGGACTACAGTTAGCGAGCAAGTCGATTGAACGACGAAAAAATGTATAAGGTCTCTCTGCATTGCCAATCTCACCGGGTGTACTCACACAAGGAATGAAGAGACGGAAATCGGGAATTCCAAGCTTCTGCTACTACGTCTGACGATCGCCATGAAGAGAGTACGACATATATCGTCAATCTCTCAAGCAAGACTTTTGCTTCGATCGACCATGCTACCGATGGCAACGATAGTTGTTGATTCATGATTTGAATCAAGAATAAGCTTCTCCACTCTCTTCCATATCGCAAAGGCTAAGCATGCTTCTTTCCTTGGACATTTTAACTTACTACCGATACGAAGCGCAATCTAAACTAGCATATACTTCCGCTTACAAGAGACTCCAGCGACTCAACAAACAAAGACTCGTTGCAATAGAGAATTCTGATGATTCCAGCTAAAGAAAAAAAAAGAGAGTCCTACGAGGAATTCGAGTTTGGCGGTTGGCTTTGGCGCAAGATCGACGTGAACTAATTCGGGCGGACTCTATCCAATCTCACCGGGCTCGTGCAGTCACCAGCGTCGTTTTTAGATTTAACCTACCCAAATATGCAAATTGCCCGACTGCCAACGTGGTACTCTCACCGGAGAAGAGAAAGAGAGAGAGAGAGAGAGAGAGACATACACACAGGATAAGAGTGAGAGAGAGAGAAAGAGAGAAGCTTTGGCTTCGAAGATTCTTGGAGGGGAATGGGCGATTTGGTTGGCTCGCCTCTAGAAAGGGGAACATAATCCTTGCGCGTCCATGGAAGATTGTGGGCGGCGGTGGAATGAACGAGGGAAAAAAGGTCCAAGAGGAATCCGGACACGCACCTCTCCTCTATGCACGCGCGTAACGCACCTACATTGCTGTTAATCAATAGAACCAATGGCCAACATCCTATCCCGCAGTTTCATGGTACTGTCGGGTCCTTTTCACTTTAACCCTCGAGTCTATTGACTCCAACGTATCCTTAAAGAGGCGGATACATTTCCTCGTACCAAACACAATACTACTCGATATTGTCTGCCTGATAAGTAGCATTATTACAATTCAAGCATACAAATCGTGTATGCTGCTCCACATTCAACCACGAAATGCGTCGAGAGAAATTGTTTCATCGATAGGCCAAGCACGATCCCACTCACGCCTCTTAGCTAACCAATTTTTTGTCTCCCTTCGGACCCTCTGCATCTTGGTCGTATATGCGGGCAAAGTATTAAAAGAAGAGCAAAGATATGTCGGCGCCAATACTGGTTCTTCGCAGCTCATTAAAATGCCTCGGTAAAACGATATGATCGCAATAGCAATGTTTTACGATATTCCAGCTAACTCGCTAGATGCATCTCGCAGAAATTTTTCACTAAAACGAGATAAGTGTTACCGATATAAACACTGCTTTTGCGGATTACTAGAGATAGTATTACAGGCGTGGAGCTAATAAAGAGAAAGGAAAGAAAGGATTGTCGCAAACGATGCTATGTTGATGGTGGCACCACACGTGTATATTTGCCAGAGTTTCAATTGGCTTTGGCTCGCTTCTCACACTCCATGGTGATAAGATCCGTTGGTTATTCTAACATTTGCGCGACGATAGTCCAATGGCTGGCGGTACTCTCCAATATCAGCGTTCGCACCATGCGAACAAAGAATTCGCTGGCAATAAGTGACCTGTCCGAGTGCCGGCTAGCTCGTTCGCGCTTGGATAAAGCGGGTACGTCCAGAATCTTGCTAAATTAAGAGTACTTTAATACCGCTGGCAGGAGACATGCCAAGAGAAACTGAGAGATCTTGAAAAGCGAGGATAGTCGAGGTACCGAGAGGAAAATAGGCATTACGGTACCTAATAATCGCATACTCCGGCTGAAAGCATGATGGCGGAACAAGGCGGGGCGGCGCACTCCACGCGAATATTTCTGTCTGGCGTAGGTAAGCGAGGAAAAGGGCGAGAAAGGGAAAGATGAGAAGAAGTTGTATGTTAGAGAAGATGGTACGAACGACGAAGATACTTAGAGCAAGAAAGAAAGGAGTAGGCAGACTTCGAGCGAGTAAGGCGAGGAAGAAAAAGGAGTGAAAAAAAAGGAAAGGGTAGCCGAGCTTGGGGAATTGACGCGAGAGAGAGAGGAAAGCAAGAAGGGATCTTCCGGCTGTAATCGTTCGGCGATTTCACCCAGCAAAAGGGAATCCGACGTTCCAATTCCAGCTGTTCTCTCCTTCCTGCTTTAATTAAAATCAGAAATTGACGAGCTTGCGCGCCTCCTATCTCTCTCTCCTATAGTCCAAAGAACATCGCCACAATATCCCAACCTTACTGTTCAAGGAATCGTGCTTGTTGGCGGTCAGGTACCGATAGGTAGTAACTATTCAAAACGAAAGATGTTAATCGAACTTTTTACAACGTCCCTAATAATCAAACTTCATTCCTTGATATTTCTGAGGGTTGAGTATCATTAAAGAAAGTTAAAGAAAAGCTTTTCCCTCTATAAAGCTCCTAAGAAGCCAACAGTTGAATTGTACTTAATAGCTGGTGTACCCGAAGTGCCCTATTGCCGTGGCTGTCCCGGACTGACGGGACTTATGGCTGTCATAGCCCTTTTATACTCGGCAAGCCCGATCCTTCAAATGACTGGCGGTCACTTTTATTGCGACGGCCCCTTGGAGCGGCAGGGTTAATTACCCTCAGGGTATTTGGCACAATGGACCGCTCGATTATCCAGGAATTAGGCAGCGGATTAAGAAGTCTGCGAGAGGATCGGGCCTTCCAGTCATCCAAGATTATTAGCGACGCTCTCTTCGTTGCAAGAGAAAATCGAGAGGGTAAGATGGGTCCCCCTTGACTTTTTCTCCTTCTGTGGGGGTATGCGTATAACCAGTTCCTTTCCGGATTCTCTTGGCGCAGCCTCTTCGTAATTAAGTAACGGATAAAAACCGAGGCGACCGTCGGCATTCTAATACCAGCCACTGCTTCTTCCTTGTGCTTCATCGCACTCACATAAATTCTCTTCACGCATCTTCACCATACTATCCTAGCTCTTTTAATCCTTCCTGATAAGATAGTGAAACAGATTATGGAGTATAATTTCCCACCTTCCATGCTTTCGTAGCTAGGTAGGCGGCTCATTTAATTGGCCGAACACGTATACTCCTGCGTCGAAATAAGTCGCTGGTCCAATATTAACTCGCTCTTGATCCTCGATCCCCTTAATTTTGCGTTAGCTCGTAAACTCTGTAAATAATTATCATCATCGACTTTCAACAGGGCGTTGCATTGTGTCGAAGGTAAAACGATAGGCGAAAAATCGAGTCAAGGCAACGCGAGTAATTAACCGCAAATGCTAGTCGATTAGTATGTACTGTATCCTTCATTGAAGTTGGAGGATTTTATCACAGAGCAATTATAATCCATCGATTGCCCCGTCACTCGTGTAGCAACACTTTCCGCTTCTTCCCCACCCTGATGGGAAAAAGCCTAATGAATCAGCTGTTTAGCTCGGCTTGGTTATAAATTAAATATGCTAATTGACTCGCCGTCGGTTTCCTGACATTAATGCTTTCGTAAATCCTGTCCTTTTTTTTTTGCTTTTTCTTTCGCTTCACTTTGCCTGTGGAGCGCACCATGTACAAGCCTCTTGCAATTACCTACCCGGCCCAATTATCCGTGAAACATGGACCGAAATTACCGAACGGACCCACTCGAATGCCCACCTTCGCCGCTCGGATCACTAAGTTACTGCACGTGCGTAGGAATGTATGGAGATGAAGGAGTCAGTCTGGTATGATTCACACTACGTGTAAGACGATCAGCCGTGACAATGCGTATCGGATCTTCCAGCGCGTATTACCACTAATTCATCGAAATAGGAGAAGGATCGCTCTGTCAAGGGCCACGAGAACGGTAGGGAGTCATACTCAAAGAGAGAAAGAGAAAGAGAGAAAAAGAGAAAAAGAGAGAGAGGTGCTGGAAATAAAGACGAGGGTATAGGTGTCGGGGGATGGACCATTTGGCCTGACCATCCTATGAAGCCGAGTGCAGTCCAGGGTATAGTAGACATCCCCTACCGGGCAAGTTTTATTGAGGACAGAGGTGGGGTGGGCCCCCCCGATGTCTCTGCATGTGTGGACACCAACGCAACAGAGGATATCTCTCGTAAGTGGAAGCAAGCCTCTGCAAAAGGGAGCCGCGTCCACGCAAATGTGTGCGTGCGGAGTGGTCCTTTTGACATGGCACTCGGAGAGCCCAGAACACACCGGGACAAATATACCGAATGGCCGAGCTGGAATACCGGCGGACATTAAAGGATACACACACCCCAGTGCCACGTATAAAAATAACGAAAACATATCGTCGAGCTCGGTGAGAGAAGTTCCTCTGATCACCGCACTTTGCCACCTCGTGAAATTGACGCTTACGTAATACTCGTCGTCAGCTATCTCGTCGCTGATAACTGCCATCGTCATCCTAAAGCTTGTTATGTGGCTATCCACGGCTTTTTTTGGCAGACTTATTAAAAGAATGGAAAACACCCAAGCTTAATACTTGGTAAGAAAGCATAGTCGACATTGGAAGAATTGGAGAAGTCATTGCGAGTTGAGAATAAGCGCTTTTACCATTACGATCGGCCACTTCCATTGAAACGGCCGGGAATGATAAGCACGTGGTGAATTCTCGCAATAACAATTCTGATAACGGCAATAAAACATCGCCTGTAGAAAGTACAGTATTCCTATGTCGATCTTGAGTGAACAGCTGGTAAGGAAAGTTAGAGGGAGCAGTATGTGCGAAAGGCGTCGACCAAAAAAATTGGCGGTAAGGTGTGCGCGATGTTGCGACGACGGCGGCGGCGACGGCGGCGGCGCATTAACTTTATCAGACGGGTGGGTGCGCGTGATTCATGTCGGTTATAAAGAAGCGCCTAATCCGTGAATATCTTTACTGGGTTCTGCTATGTTGAGCTCGGAGGGCAGAGCCAACGCTCGGTAGCTTGAAACGGCGGGAATAGCGAAATACCATCCGCCTTAATACATACGCGCCAACACTCTCCCCTTGGTCGACCCTGAGAGCAAGTAAGTAGGTGCGTCAGCGGCGGTACAGACCGGAGCAGAGGATTACCTGAGCCGTGTGTAATAAGAAAGCTAGTGATAGCAGCTAAATCGATAGGTCCAAAGCAGGCTGAAGCTTCTTTCATGTTGGTTGGAGTGTTGGTTGTTTGGTTCTTTGGATAGTTCTCTTTTGCTGACTTGGCTGATGCTAGAGTGCGGGTGGTGGGTCGGGTCGGGCCGGGCCCCATATAAAATGTGGGGTAAAACTTTTCAATAATTCGCTCGGCCAGCTCGCAACGCTGGCCCACGCAACCCAGCCACGTAGAACCGGATACGCGCTCGCGGCGTCACGCGAAATAAGATATTATAATCTTGCGGCCGACCATAAATATCAGCGCGGTGACGCCAGCATTACTCGAAGCTGTAAAGTCGTAGAACATGTTACACGGACTTGCTGGGAGCGAGTGTTCTCTCGTTCGCCGCCTTTCCGTTCTCTCTGATTCGAGGGACTGGCTTGCTTTTCTGCCTCTGACTCCCTTCGATCCTTCGTTTCTTCTTCTTCGTGGCTACTCGGTTGCTGGCTCGACTCGTCGAGAGTGACGCACCAGCTATCACTTCACTTCACGGTATGCCTGCTGCTTGCTGGTTCGGCTCGCTTCAACCTCCTTCCATCTCTTCATCGCCGTTCTCCTCCAGCTGGACTCTCCCTTTTCCCTCCAATACCTTTTTTGCAAGTTCATGTGCAAAGCCACGCATAAATATCGGCTCGCGCTTGTGCGCGCTCGCGCCTCTACGAGCGCTAATTAAAGAGAGCCGTGCTTGTACTTGCTTTCCTCCGGGAGTAACGTCATGGCAGCACGCGGCACATTGCTTTATATCGTATGGCAAGTTATCGATGCGTGAAGTGGCTAAGTATTCATTATCGCCGGGCCAGACAAAATATTTGGATGTCGTGCGCTCTACAATTTCTTGTGTGTGGATCCTCTCTTCATGGTTTATTATGACATCGACGATCGGCCCATGACTTTGTTAGGAAGCAGCTTGATGCCAAAGACCCTCGGTAGCCATTTCCGATTTCACTTCGAAGCGGCGATCCCCTTCGTGCATTGCGATTGGTATCGCATCGTACACTCAATGAATACCAATTAAGTATGTAATGGAATTCGGCTTGAAACCTTCGTCCAGTGCAAAGATTTTGTAGCTGTTTTACCGGTGGGTAATAGAGATCGTTAAGTCAGTTGACAAGTGGTATTTGCCAGCGAAATCTCATTAATTAAAGAATGAGACTGCTGCCTAGCTTGGGTGGTCCTCCCTTATTCCTCTTTACTCCGGTGGAGCGGCCAATCTGCTCTTTAACTCAAATCTCCAAATTACTTCTTTAACATTGCGATTCCCAGTTGGCCGTATTCTCCTCGGCGAATTAATAAGCGAGATAGGAATGGTTGGCATAGTACGGCCTCAAATTAAGTATTTAATTACACACTAACTGTATCAGCCGCCGATGATCTAGATCCCACGCAAATATGCATATTTCGAGATCTCATGAATGTTAACAATCCGTGAACGACGTTGTTGAAAGTGACCGCGTGATTTGTGCACGACGTCCTATCGACACTATGTCATCTTACCAGGTTCATTACCACCTAACATTCTAATTGGTTATACTTTTTTCCACAAGTTCTACCAAGCCGGTGAGAAAATAGTTGGCGTAAATATGTTGGAGAATGGCTGATAGCGGGTGTTGGTTGGTGAAAGGAGGGAACAAGACTTTGCTGGAGGGAGGATGGATATTGTAGAAGAGAGCTTTTCCACTGCGGGAAACACGACAAGTTCAAGCTCGCAGACGACACCCGCGTCTATCGTTGGAAGTGGAACAATTTGTGCCAGACGAAGATCCACTCTTATGACCTCAATAATCCCCCACCGTCGCGCGGCACTTGTCAAGGCTAAAACTGCGTAGCTTCAGCCCGGTCCAACTTGGAAGCTCGCCTCTTTCTTCATCCACTCGAAAGCACCAGGGAGAGCAGCAGCAGCAACTCGTCGTCCAAGAGAGCAGCGCGCGCGTCCCTCTCATTGAATACCGCGTGGCAAGCTACATAACACCAACAGCAGCAGCAGCAGCCAGCTTGTCACACTGCCACATAGAATGCTCGCTGACGCTTCCATCTCCAAGATTATGACGAACAAAATAGCCATTCACTCCAGTCCTGCTAAAAAATTAACGGCAACTACTGCCAAGTGGATGCTGTACACTTCACCCGAGCATTACTCTAACCCGAACACTGCTCCTCTATTGCATCCCTAATTAAAAGCGTGTGTCCACCACACTCTAGTGAGAATACATTGTCCCTCTGATGCGACGGCTCTTGCGAGCACTCATCGTCCTTTCACCCATCAGAGCATTATTTACGTTACACTCAACATCTCCCCGGAGCAACTCTTTTTTCACCGTCAAGTTCGCAGGGGATCATGTCGATTTACCTAATGAAGCATTTCCCCTCGACGCTCTTGGTAATCTCTCCTATGTGTTCTTGCAGAGACTTAAACCCTTTGGCGCTCGGGTAGTAGTCTAGCATGCCGAATCGACGATGCATCGTGTCCCGCCTTCCAGCAATAGGAGGAAGCATATTTTGCGTCTGATGCGCACGACGGCGTATCGCGATTCTGAGGGATGTTATAATGCGCCCGGTCATCTCTATTCAGCGTGGCGTACCCTCGATATATTTCGCCGCCTTTTTTCCCTCTAGTCCGCCGTGAAATGAAACTGCAATGCAACATTGTCCTGTCCCTTCCTCTCGACGCAAACCCCCTCTACTTTCTCGTCACTCTCTCTCTCTCTCGCACTCGCTGCAATCCCTTTCCCTCTCTCTTTCGCCCCTTTCTATTGTCTGTCTCTGTTAGTCTGGCTTCCCCTTGCACCCCGAACTGCCGCTGGATGCGCTCACTCGGCATCAACCCTCTTCATCCAGGGCTTTTTCCATCCCTCTCGTCCACCGCTTATTCCACTCGCTCCGTTCTCTTCTCTCTCCGGTCGATTCCCTTTCTCGAGCGTAGCTGCCTGCCACCACTCCTCCCACTCCAATTCTCCTCTCGTCTTTCTCTATCGCGCGGCGCCGCTCCAGCCTGCTCCTGCCCCTCTACTGTGCCAGCCTTACCAACCGGGCCGCACGAGAATACATATTTTACAGGCATTCATGATGGCCGCCGCGCATCTGTGCAAACCTGTCTGCCTCGCCTGCCTGCTCGGCCTGGTCTGACTGGCCTGGCCTCTGCCTCGACTCTCTCTCTCTCTCTCTTTCTCACTCCCGCTCAAGTAAACCCCCCTTTTGCCACGGATACTCCACACTCATCTCATCCCTCTCTCCTTCTTTTTCCCGCTTTTTACACCAGCCGAGAGAACCCACTTGTCCTGTCCGAGTCCCCTTTCCCGCCGCGATTATATCCTACATACATGCTACTTCTCTCTGCCCTTGCACTGATTCTCTCTCTCTCTCTCTTTCTTTCTCTGTCTTTCTCTCTCTTTTATCCAAGTGCGACTCGCAATCTTCGGCATTCTTTGCCGGCGGCGATCGCCGCACTACCAAATTGAGTGTCGGTAGAATTTCTCTTTCGCTCGCACCGCTACGATTATGAAGTATCGCAGTCCAAGGTAAATGCGAGACTTCTAACTCGTACCAACGTTGAGTGCATCTGAACTGACTCTTCAAGTGTACTGAACTTGTCGTAGCGGAGTACATAGTTGCACGATCCAGAAGATTACGCCTTTCATCTTCAACGCTTCTTTCCACGCTTTACTTATCAGTGGATTGTAATGGTTATTATTTTAATTGTACGTGTTAGTAGTTGATGCGAGTATGTATTATCGTGGTTGGTAAAGTATACTATAATTCTAGTTCTTATTCTACTTACTTGATGCCTGTCCTTCTTCTTTTTTTTTTCTTGTCTTTCTCTACTGAATACCAAGGCTTCTCTTTCCTGGTGGTGCCGAGTTTTACGAGGCCTCGGCAAGCGGTGCGTGCGAAGTTACTGCCGTCGATTTTAGTGCGCCTTATGACTACATCGGCCCCCATAGGGAACCGAACGGGCTTCCTACCGAATTCCCCGAGGAATGCCCCATGCTTCCCACAATACGCTCGTCTTTCCCTGCTACTCGTTTCACGGTGCAATTAAGTTTACTTTTCGCAGCTGGACAGGATTTAAGAAGACCCATTGTCCTCGATATGTTTCCATGTCAGAATAATGAACGTGTACTATTTTCATTATAAGGGATACTATGAGATTAAATAAATTACAGTAGTAACTGAGTTTCGTTGCTGATTTTCTTCCAATCATTGATCCTGAATAGGACAGCATTCCTGGCTAGGAATTCCAGGAGAGATAGCATTGGCTGAGATAGCGGCTAAAGGCAAAATTACGTGATGTTGCGTTCGCATTAAGAAAACTGATATCCATACGTCTTGTGACGGAATCTTTTTTCGGTCCACCTAAATGGATTACTAATTGGATACGTTGTGTTAATGGATTTGGCGTGTCGATGCCTCTTAATTGGAGAGGCGCACCGCTTCATATGTACTAATTCTTATGCAAGAAGGAATCGCATTAAGAGCAAGTCAGGTTTCAACTCTCGCAATGATCGTTCCCACGAGTTTTGTAATGGCACTGTTTTTTGCACCCCCATCACTTGTGAAATGTACAACAAACTACTTTAAATTAACGCTGCATTATCGTTAATTGGTTGAGGCGATGAGGTAGTAGTACAATGTTCCAATGGAGGATGTTTGAGAATTGTAGAAAATTATCGGCAGTAAAAGTTCGACGGGAAACTCAGTTGGTTTGTGGGACTTTGTTGCAGTTGCGGTTCGAGGTAGCCGATGTCAAGGTGTGTAGAGGACGTCCACAGATGGCAGCAGCAAACAAGCATTCCCGTAAGGTGTTCAATAACCCGAGGCCATGAATACCACTTTGACCTAACGAGGGTGGACGAAAATGGCAACAGGATTTCCATCCCACCATGACCCGATCTATCTCAAGGAAAATCTAATTAAATTAGAACACGACACTTGGAAAGTCTTTTACAGTCAACGATTGGAAAGAAAGCACAGTCCATTTCTAATGAAGAATCTTTTGAAACAAGATGAGGCAACGTGATAGAAACGAGGTCCTAAACGTGTTCCCTCTTCATAAAAGGCCTACGACAATCTGTCTGTCTAGCGGCGTATCTTCACAGGACTTTACGATCTTGATAATTTTATCTCTCTCCAACGGAAATCCAACATTCACTGGGTTCCATCGCAAGCGATAGTATCTCTTCGTTCCTATCAGTGAGATTCCTTCGCTATCTTTCCAACTCACGCAATAGACTCTCTGTCTCTCCAATCAGTAGGAGCCCATCCTAATTGTCTCGATTTTTTTCCGTAGGTGGGACTCTCCGATGTATCAAATCTACTTAAACATCAACCTAACTCCAAATATACCTGATCAGGTGGACAAAAAAATCCTCCTACCGCCCTTTTCCAAGGGGTAGTAAAAGGTCGTCCAATAAAAACGTCACGATTGCACAAGAGCGCGAGGAGTTTCAGCGATGGATCCGGCTGGTGGCGCCAGGATCCTGGGCTTGCGGCCCAGGGGTAGCATAAAGCTCGATGTCCTCTCGCTCTTGCACTCTTTCTCTCTCTCTCTCTGTCTCTCACACAAAAGCAAGAGAGGGGAATGTTGGCGGCGGTGAGAGCGCCGATATCGCACACACAAGGAAAGGGAGAAAGGGAGAGAGAGAAAGAGAGAAGCGGGGAAATCAAATCGACGCGGGTTGGAGCAAGGGAACACCGAGAGAGCGCAGGCTGCCGGACTGGGTGCCCCGAGCGCCATGGGTGCTCTACAGCGAGCATGGGAAGCCAAGAGAGAATAGCCAGCAGAGGAAGGACAACGAGATTGTGTGTGTGTGTGTGTGCCTGAGAGAGAGAGAGAGAGAAATAACAGGATAACGGGCTTTGGAAAGGGAGGCTGCGTTGGAGCTGGCAGACGATAGCGCGTAGAGGGGTTGCTTGACCCTGCCGGGCCAGACGCAGACAACACTACTGGCAAATGGAGAGACGAAGAGAACTGCGGACGGATAAGCGGGAAAGGCTGCCGGGCTGCAGGCGCTGTTTGACCCTGTTCGCTAAGACAAAGCGAAGGAGCAGGGATCGCAGGAAGGTGGATAAGAGAGAGGAGTAACATTGCGAGGGAGAAAGAGGAGAAGAACGCCGGGGTTGGTCGACCCTCCAGGACCAAGAGAGAACGGAAAGACAGAGACGCGCGTCGCCTATTGTATCGAAGAGAGGGACGAAAGGGTAGAATTGTCAGGATGAAGAGGAACGGAGGAGAGATAGAAAGAGAGAGAGAGAGAGAGGGAGAAGAGAGCAATGGGTTTGGAGGAGGATGGTACCAGGGGACGAAGGATCGAGATGAAGAGAGAGGAGGATATAGACAAAGAGGGGTTGGTCGACCCTGCGCGTTATCAGGAGCCGCCCCTCCCGGCTGCCGGCGTGACATCCACCCCAACTTTATATACCCCCCGTGTGTCCGAGGCGAGAAATGCATTCGTGTGCGTCGCGGTGGTGAGAACCCACAGGGAGCGCGAGCGAGAGAGAGAAAGAGAGAGAGAGAGAGAGAGAGAGAGAGAAGCCGACGGTGGAAAGCGCGTCCCTAGGCGCAGCCGGGCAGAGGCAGAGCGACGCCGCATGGCGTCGGCGTCGCGAGGTCGAGCTCGACTCTTCTCGCGCGTCGCTCCCGGCGGACGCCGCCAGAAGATCCCTTTTCTCCGTGGCCTCGAGTGCGCTCCTTCGGGGTACATACCACCGTCGACCACCGAGCTCCACTCCAGACGCCACCGTGCCAACATACACCCGGCGACTTTCCTAGGCTCTGGTATCGCGAGTGACACGCGCAATCCATCGAGCGTCGCGACGCCAACAGACAGACGCTACCAACAAGCGGCCTTGGACAGACGCGTCGAGTTGACTCTCCCTGGATTTCCAAACCGGCAGTCACCTTCTTCATTCTGACTCGAGGCAACGTGTGAACCGGCCGGCGTGGCGCCTCTTCTCCATCTGGCACATTCTACTTACTGGCCAGACGCATATATCCTGGCCGAGCCTGCACTCCTTTAGCCGTCCACCTTCGCCGATCGTGCCGGCGGCGCAGTCTAGGCGGAATCCAGCGCAATCTCTTCGCTCGGCGGTCGAGCGCTTTTCTCCTCTCGGGCTTGCCGGCAATACCCACCAAGAGGATCCGCTAAGAGAGAGCACTCTCGCGCGCGCGCTCGCGCGCTCTCTCGCACTCTCTCGCCTCGCTGGCCTCTCTCTCGCACTCCCTCGCCACACCGTCACACTCGGCGAAACTCAGCGCATCCACCGGGAACGTCACTCGCCGATGGCATGCGGACCGAGCGCCGACCGAGTTCTTCTCATAGCCTCCTCGCTCTCAACTGGATCCAACTCTCTCCTCTCTCTGTGATTAAAGCCATCGACGACAGTCTACTCGTTGTGCAACTCTATTCCGGTGACACATCTAGTTGAAGGACGATCATCATAGCATCATAGCACTCTCACTCGATGACAGTTTCCCTTTGACTTGGCTGAAAGCACGGTGACAACGGCTCAAAGGCAAATTTTCACTGAGGTCCACCTTTAAAGGGGATGGTTCGAACTTTCGATGCAGGCGCCACTGAACTCTATCATTGATTGCAAAAGGTTAGTACTCTATTTTTGGAATGCTAATGTTCCTCTGGCATCGTCCAATGCACTTTCACTAGATATTATGTAAAATGATGTGCTTTCACAGTGGATGCTTATATCGTAGAAGGCCGAGTAGCAGGCAACCAGATCGACGCAGCACCAACCGGCCTCTGGGACCTGTTCCTGAACTTCTTTATCTGCCAGCTCTCACATGGTACGTTCCCATTTGCTCTGTCATTCGTTAAGCTCCTCTTCCATTACCCCTTTTTACGTCATCTTCACTCACTGTTCAATCTTCTAATGCAAGATTCTCCTTTTATTTTCAGTGTTATATTACTACCAAAGGAGTAGTGTGACGTGTCATGACATCAAAGGATAATACTTTCAGACGTTTCTCGTTGTTCTATTATCATCGTGTTACTCGCTGGAATGTTGGGAAACCTTTCAGTTTCAAGCACATCGGAATTCCAGAGAGTCTATGATGCTGATAAAATGAGAAACAGGCAAATGCTTGGATCGTACGAGATTATTACCAAGAGATTTTAGACCTCGTGGAACATCTTGACAGTAATGGCAGAATCTGGCAGTGGGTACTTCACGATGAGGAATGTGGAACCCCCTGTACGTATACTGAATGTATCCTGAGTGTATTTTTGTCCGGTATACCTTCAGTATACGTAACAGGAGGCTACACCGAGCTACGATGGACGTCTTCGTGGATCTTCAAGCTTCATCTTCATATGTAAACTGTGATCTTAAGTAAAATTTACTTTTCCCTATGTATAAGACTACTACAATGTAATGTATCTTGCGATCTGTATTAATACCACACTTGTAATACATGATATTCGTATTCGTGTATTGTAACTTGATTATAATAATTAGAAAAATAATTCGAGTGGTATTGATCGAAAATTAGCCTTTAGAATCGGTGAAAATTTGTATGTAAGCGTAAGCATTTGAATTTTCATTGCAAAGTGGATGTACAAACGTAATAATATGATATGTAAGAATTTATATTAGATATATACGCTTTTTATTGTGTATGCTTCGATCTTTTTATGAAATACTGTTGTAGGAGCGAGCGACTAGCATTTCCATTGATTAAACATGTAGCACATTGCCTCTTTTCGATTACAAATAAATATTTCATTATGTAACACGAGTGTATCGTTTCCTGAAGAACATTTTGATTGAAACCTCGTCTGACGTAGACTATTTGATTCTTGATCTATCAAATAACAATCAATAACGTTGAATTTGACAAATGTTAACTCTGTTATATTTTACACGACAAAGTGTTACAAACACAGGCTGCACAAATTGGAAAATACGAAATAAACAAAGTGTAAACTATCTGCGTCAAAGAATCACTGCTCTAAAACTGACACTTTTTCTTGAGTTACTCTGACAATCTATCCGTAAACATGCGTGTCAACTTTCTCTTTTAAAGCTTCCATGAAAAGGGTTAAAAAGGGTAAACTTGGACTGCCTGGACAGTGACTCGAACCGAGTCATTGGAGAAAGGGTTGGTGAAAGTTTTGGGTGGACAAGGAAACCTGGTAAAAATTGGAAAGCGTCGAGAAAGGGTTGGTGAGATAATGGTAGGGGCGAATTTCACCTTTTTTTCACAGAGGAAGGAACTCGCTCAGTTTTCTTCGGTTCGTGATCGGGAACGTTTGAACACGATCGTCCGAGGAAGTGATCGCAAGATTTTTCCGGCAACCGGCATCTTCCTTCGGTGGGTTAATAGCGGGTTATAACTTCGAGTTAATCGTTTTAGCGTGTCTCGTAAACGGAAGTGACTTTCGAGTGGGTAATACAGCGCGCACCTTCGACTCGGACTCCCTCGCGAAAGGAGTCACCCCTCGTTACCATCGTCTACCTGTCGACAGGTTCGCTTTTATATCTTCTTTGACTAATAGCCGTAAACACAGCAACTTCAGTTGCCATCCCTGTCCCTTCATCCTCGATTATTTTATGAGTTTTACTTCCGTAATTCTCCACCCTTCGCACGGATTATCAGCGGTGCAATGAAAACAGTCAACCTTCGAAACACGTTTCTACTTTGTCCCAAAAATTACTCGAATCACTTGGGATTTCCAAACGGTAAAATATTAAGCAACTTTCGAGCAGGTATTAACAATTAATTATATCCATACAAAACAAATTTCCTTCCTTCACTTTGAAATGCAACCATCCAGTAAATCTATAAACCAATAGCATTCTCCAGGCAATAATCCAAGCTCTGTCAACACGCGATGCAAATAATTCCTCTCCTAAGAATCCACAGTTCAAAAGTTCAGTCTCTACCTTACAATAAGGGCAGCGGGGAAACTAGAAAAGGGTGGAATATCAGAATGAAGTAGAGTGAAGCTCGCTATTATAGTCGAGGAATTTATCGAAAAAAAGTTGGTATGTCGAAGGAGTCGAGTGAAGTCACGTCGAAGTTCGATGTACCTTAGAAAAGACTGTTTGAAGTCTTAGGAAAAGGGTTGGGGGTTGATAGTGTGAAATTGAAGGTAGGAAGAAGCGAGAGAAGCTAATATCAGATGAGCGAGAGAAGGATAGCAGGAGGGTAAAAGGAGAAAGGGCTTTCATCGGAACGAAAGCGTGACCGAGAAAGGGAGAGCAGCCTCTTCTCGGCCAATGAGTCGACGCTTCTCTTTTGGTAGCCCAACCCTCGGAACAGTATGGCTGCCACCCACGATAGGGGACCTTGCCAAGGGTAAGGTTGGGCTATCCTGGCTGGTCCTGCAGCTTCAGGTCTCGAGGAGGAGGCGCCGGCGAAACAGGCAACCAAGTACCACTCTCGTCGGCCATCACAGGATTCTGTGAGATGCCAGCCAAATCTCTCTCTCACTCCTCTCTATCTTCGAACCTTCCTCCACCTCTCCATCGCTCCATCACTCTCTCTCTCTCTCTTTCTCTCTTTCCCATCGCAGTCAATGTCTCTTTCTGCCCGAAACTTTGAAAATTTCGAGTCCCACGCATCGCACTCGCCCGGAATCAGATCGATCCCAGCGGATTCGGTGTGTGCAAGTAACAGGATTAATTTCACAAGATATATTAGATGGCTGCGAAACTTTTCGCCATGAGAGCAAACGGGTGGCCCCATGAAATTGATCCAGTTAGAAGTCAGCAGTTTTAAAGTCCAAATGTCTCTTGGGTAATCCCAAGCAAGAAGAAAAGAGACGGAGAACCAATGATATACGAGTGGAGGTTCGTCCAGGCGAACAACGAGAGTGTGCAGAATCCAGCAGGCAGAAAATTCGCGAATATGCAGATTACCTGCTGGTGGAATCGAGTCACGTTTCGCGAGAGAGAGAGAGAGAGAGAGAGAGGAGAGCACGTCGTAGTATCATCTACTATGGTGCAGAGGCGAGGCGAGTCCTCCTCCTGGCAAAAGTTCTTTTTGCAAGGATATCGTCCTGCGGATGTCGAGGATGTCGCCGAAGTAGAAAAAGTCGCGCTCGCGGACGCAGATGGAAAGGAAGGTGGCGCGAGGAAGAAGGCGCGTTAACTCGTTTTCGAATACGAATGGCTCTCCGGCGATATCGGTTACTATAAATTGCCGAAGGAAATTGTGACTACCTACCGTAAAGGGTAGAGTAAAGTAACGAATTAACGGCGCAGGGTGTGTCGCAAAGTGTAAAGTGCCGCGTTCCTGATACACGTCTTGTCTCTCTCTCTCTTTCTCTTTCTCTTTCATTTCTCTCTCTCTCTCTCTCTCTCTCTCTCTCTCTCTCTCTCTCGACTCTGTAGCCCTGTATATGTGCTGCTCGTACATGTCCCTTGTCGAACTGAACGTCCCCTAAGTCCCTGGTTAGCCCGTAGCCGGCGTAAACGTGAATTTATAATGACGTCGCACTTCGCCGCGTGCGATTAAGAACTGCCTTCCAAGGAAGTTATATATTACGTGTTTCACGGGCTTTCGTAAGATAACTCCTCCGTCGGCGTACGCTTGAGGAGGAATCCTTCGAGTTTTCTCTGGCTACCTTCTCTTTCCTATATGAATTAAGGACCGGTTAACAAAGATTCTGCGAGGGACCGCGGCGTAGAAGTTTTGAGGTTCCATTTTGCCTTAATGATCAGTTGGAGATTCTTCTCGAAATATACTCCAATTTGATGCCAATAATCTGGCTTCGAATCACTGATTTTCGGTTCGATATCCGAGGGTTGTAATATAAATATTCAGGTTTTGCACAGAAGTTTTTAGGGAGATATTTAATTAGAATGAATTCGACACTCACCCTGATGCACTCGGTGCTGGCTGATCTGGCTGCCATATAGTAATCTGTAAAAAAAAAAGAAATTCCTTAATATTAGAATGTATTACGTTAAACTCGACTTAGTATTTGAGTTGTGGGAGAAGGTGGAAGTCGAAAAATGTAACAGTCGAAAGTAAAAGTTTGTCCCAAACCCATCCGGGCTTCCCGCCGCGACGAACAGTAGAGATTTCTATTATTGGTAAGGAAAGGGTGAAAACGTGGCTGGCGCGGAAGCAAGGGGTAAAAGAGTCTACTGCTTGGAAAAGTGAAAGTACAGTCATAGAACTGGAAGCTAGTGCGCGGCATGACTTTTTGCTAAAAAGGGTTGGGAGAAAGTCTCTTATTTACTGGGCTGTAAAAATGCCAGACCAGAGTAAAGGGTTCTTCGTCGTGTTCCATAGGGTTTGAGGATCACCTGCGACGGTTCTCTCCTTAAAAAATACAACCCCCAGAGCTTGTCTACTAGCTCATCTTTGCCTTCCTGAAAATGTCAGGAGTAGTCTTTTTCCAAGCATTGCCAAGTTCACTGAACGGAAATAATCTTTAAGTTAAATGGCGGCCCGCTTGATATTTCAAGCGACGGCCGTCGTTCGTGTATTCTGTAACTCCGACGTGAACGCGTACTCGTCTATCCGACGATTCCAGGATAAGACTTTTGTGTTTAACGAAGAGAAGACGGATTCTTGAATGTCTCGCCACGAAAGTTTCGACTCGGCACCCAACAGCACACCATGTCTGCGATGGGCGAAATTTATACGGGCACATTATACGGCGTCGTTAAAGTAAATTAAAGGCGTTTTATCACCGGACCCCGTATAATTGATTTAAGCGGCTCGGCCATTATAGCTTCGCTAAGGCACACTGACCGCCTGTCGCGCTTTCCTCCCTCACCACTGGCAAAAGCCGAGGCGATTCAGTTATTTAATAAGATCATAAAACCTACCCCAACCTCCTCAGTATCGTGGCGAGAACGTTGAAAAATCTTGGGTCTAATTAGTCAGATGATCACCGAACGATTCATCTGACCAACAGAAATAAACTATCTCGAAGCATTCTTCTATCTTCAAAATTTCTGTGCTGACCTTTATAAAGTGTCTTGTATTATTTTTCTGCTTTAAGGAAATGGCGTGCTTTCTTATGGCAGATTCAAGATGGGCGATCATGAAGATTGGGCGGAGTAGAGCAAGGATATTTAACTCGACGTGCGATTAAGGGATTGTGTGTCAATGAGGAGTAATCGCGCGAAGGCTGGACAGAGTTGGACAGTCGTTTAACTGTAATTCTTGCGGACGTTACGACCGTCAGCTTGGTCATTGATATATCTGCTAGTGGCGGAGGCCAATTTCGAATGGGCTTTTATTCGGTTGGCATCAGCCTCGTCGTCAAGCCGTAACTCCCAGTGAAACCTTTCCAAGAGACAGGCAAAAGTATCGATGCCATTTAAAAAATGCAATTAAAAGTACAGTCAGATAAAAGCTGAGTGCCAGATTGAGCGAAGAATCGTCTATCGTTCATTGGAACGTGAAAAATCAGCAACATTTTATAACACACTGACACTGCTCCATCAAGTCTGTATTAAAACCCAAGGGGGAGACTTGTGAGACGACTTTTTCTACGATAACAGGCATCGTTCATTGCATGCGAAATTATCGCTCTAACCGCGTTTGGAATTAATTAACGAGCGTATCGCGCTGGTAATATTTCATGTCTATTGCTGGTATCACGCGGTACTTCTCGTATGGCTAATGAACTCAAACAAGTGTTTATTCACTGTCCTTTTTCAATCTTTTATTCACTTTTTCCCATATCAGTTATTTATTTAATGTTTTGTTGTTTTTTTTTTCATTAATTACCACACTCGCAGTTGAACAACAACGGTCGGCATCACGTAAGCGAGCCGAGTTGATCCTGTACTAATAAAGCGCGATAATTAGTGCAGTTGTAAATGTCAATGTAACTGACACCGCCATAATTTTACCGGCCGTTAATGCAACGACCGTCCATCCAATCCCGTCGTCAAGACGTCACCCCACGCACTTCCTTGCCAATTCTTTTTTTTTTGTTCTTTTCTTTTCTTTTCTTTTCTTCCTTTCCCACGGGCAAAAAGTAGTGTGCCGTTCGAAGTCAATAAATATTCAAGCACGAACAAGATGGCTCACATAAAGGGTTCGATATACCAAGCTATTCCTGGCTTACTAATGATCCTTCAATCGTGTTCCAATTATGCTTGTGCTCGCAAACGGTTTGTAATACAGAATTCGACATTGGAAAACCGGAGAGACTTTGGATTAAGCTTGTCGCCATAAACGGTGACGATTTCGAAGCATTACATGGCGTGTGGCGAAGACAGGAAATGAATGAGTGAGAGGGAATACTCATGGTGTAATAGAGCCATGGTGCAATGGCGCAAACCTCGGCAATGAGGCGAAGCAGACTATCTTCCAGAAGCCAGATAACCCAAAGATCGAGAGTACGAGCGAGCAAGAGAGAGAGAGAGAGAGAGAGAAATCGGAGGACTACCACAGATTTACTGTCGCATCCCCAGCGACATCCCATTGTTTGCGCCTCGGGCGAGTCACATAAATCTACATTCTAAAGTGCCACCAACCGTCTGCGGCTCCGATTCCAGACGCCTCTGCGCCCTGGCTGTTAAACTTCCTCCATTTCACTGCAGCCGTATCAATACCGTCGCACCAACGATACCCTGAGAACTGGTGAAAGTGTAGTGCGCGTGTCTCAACAGTGTCACCCCTTTCTCCGTGAATCAAAGAAAAAGTGTAAAACATTCCTCGCGCCAGACTCAAGGACACCGTTAAGTCTGACATTGGTACCATTTGGTATTCAGATTTAACATTGGACTAAATCTACTTGCCAACAATGTTAAGAAGATGGACTAGACAGAGCCCTTTAATAAAAACAAGTCCTGTGAGAGCTTTAGCTATTCACTATAACAAGGGTTTCGGTCTTCGAGGCTTTTAGTAGAATGAGAAGAACGTCTGATCGAAGGAAGATAATGTTAACTGACAATATCGGATTAATCAAGAATCGATTGGTAGATTTAGTTCGGGATTGGATTATCTTTCGAGTGGAACGAATGCCTAAATTTTTTATAAATGCTCCCAATGGACGTGTGCCGTCGATTCCCCGTCGCTCGAATCCTAGCTTCGTGAGCGGCTTACTTATATCCACATCCTGCCGGGATATCCTGCCTGATGATGCCTATGTACATACTTACATACGTGTATCATGCTGAAATCGGTACGCACAAGCTGCACGTGTCCTGATTGGAGGATCCTTCATGTCGCTATTGGCTCCCTCGAGTCAACTTGACGCGATAAAAAAATCATAGTGAAAGAGAGAAAGAGTGACAGGATTTGCAGGATGGTGAACGAAATTGAGATAGAGAAAGAAAGTTGGAAGGGACGAGGAAAAGCGGGGAGTTGAGAACCGGTGGTGATTGTTATCGAAGAGTTTTCTCGTTTATATGAAAATTGCTTTGACTCCTAGCGCACGATTATAGGAATAAAATCCTGGTAGTATATCATTCGAGTTCAGTGTCTCTTATGTATCCTTATATCCTTCTGATTCGTCTAACATAGACAGAAAATGATGATCCATTCCAATAGATCCATCGGATTATATCCTTCATTTAAACTATCACTAACATATTCCACTCTCAAGTAAAGTTGAAAATGATTTCAGTCGCACCTGAGAGTATAAGAAAGCGATGAGAAATGAAGCAGGATTTTCCTTTTATCCCAACACTAGCCAAGTGCTTCGAAGAGAAAGGAAGCTTTTCAGTCGGCCGGCTTCTAAGGATTGGCTTCGTAGATGTTTCCTCTCACGATCGCTTTCTTTTCTAGGGAAAAAGCTAGGATGGCTGAAGCCGATCATCGTCCAAGAGGATCGAACCGAGTATTACTTGGATCGTGGTCGAAAGGATGTGACGATCGGCCATGTTCTTCATCGGCCATGTGCAGAGGCGATCATTCGAGAGAGCGGATATTCCAGCCATCGCGATTCACCAGGACGAAGTCGATGCAGCTCGAGGGACACTGACAGGGGGTTGCCATGAGAGTAGAGCTCGATGGGCGGGTGCGCCACAAGGGATGACAGAATCTTTAACGCGTGTCTGTGTGTGTGTGTGTGTGTCTGTGTGTCTGTGTAGTGTAGTACAGTGTGAACTTTAACTAGTAGTGGTGGTAGGCAACGCCGCTTCCCGAAATAATCCCCTGTATAAATTGGATTGTTGCCGGAACGTGGAAACTGAACGAAACCGTGCTCGGAGGGCGAACTCACTCTTGCCAACGAAGCTAAGAGAGAAACCAGCTGAATTCTCGCTCGTACAAACATATACACACACACCAAGAGAAAGAGAGAGAGAGAGAGATTGCGATTTCGTCCTACCCTGTTTTGGCCATTGGCGCACACGTAAAGCCATTGGTGAGTTATGTGCGCGAACGTGGTACCGTTGCCTGTGAGGGCTTCAACTCAGTGTGTACCCGAAGGCACTTAAACACGTCGTGATTTCCAGACCGGAAATTCACCGGCGTGATTGCGCCCATAGGAACCACAGGATTATCCGTGCTAGGCCGCTGCCGCCACGCTCAAGGCAGCTCTAGTTTTAACTATGGAATTATGCTTGGCCATCGTAGCAAAGAGCTACATGTCCTGGATAAATTGACTTTTGAACAAGCCAATGTTCGAGGTCACACGATATGTTTTACTTGCTATGACGTTAACCAGACACCTGGAATATTGATAATTCCACTTGTAAATATCATTGGTTATGCTTGATATTATCATCTCTGTGTATAAGACATGGAAAACTGGTTTACGTATGGAAGAACGTATTAATTCGTAGCTGGTTTAAGCCACGCCATCATCCAAATAACCAATCGAAGGGATTCATTCTACAACTTGGAAAATCTCTTTCTTCTCGAAAGTGTTTACTGTGTTCTACTTGGAGAATTCAAACAATAATCATGTGAACTTTGGATATGTGAGATATGAAATGAAAGGCAAGTAATCGAGAAAGTTTCCAAATCGTGACACCTTTCTCATTACTTCCAAGTAAACATGCTGTGACGGGATGTTCGAGCAAATTATCTGACCTTGTTGTTTACAAGGTAAGTGATGAGAGTGTCGACAGATATTACGCTCGTAATATACCAGTCGCGTGATTCACGAGACGACAAACATTCTCCACCATTTCATGGCACGATCCTTCCCCGAAAGGCAAAGGAACCCCAAAGATTCCAAGTATCTCGATGTAATCTTCATCGCGAAAACAACAGCTTCTCTTTCCGATTATTCCCCAGTATTATTAACTCGAATAGAAATCGAAGAATCGTTGATTACATAAACTTAGTCTTTCAAAATTTAGAAAACATGAAAATCGCCGAATACAATTCAGAGAAATGTTTCGCTGTACAGTCGTGATTGAACAAAGTGGTTCAAATGAATGTGTAGACAAGGAATTCGAGGTCTTGTAATTAGAGGTAAATTGATTTAGAGAGGGTGGACCAGCTGTAGCTAGGGTTTAGGGATTGCTGTCCTTCGAGTGCAGTAACAAAGGGGCCACACCTCGAAGGTGATATGCGCGCAAGTGTAGTAGATACGTCTGGCACGTTCATGGAGAAAAGAAAGAGATGAAGAAAGACAGAGAGAGAGAGAGAGAGAGAGAGAGAGAGAGAGAGAGAGAGTTGGAAGGGAGCATGGCTTCTTCAGCTTCAATATGCTGGCTCCGATGTACTACGCTCGTTGTTTATTCAGGAGAGTGTAGATGCTACCTTCTCCTCGAACCTCCTGGTCTCTCCTCTTGCAGCAGCCGTTGCTTCGACTTCTTTTTTATTCCGGCGTCAATACCGCCCGATACTCCTTCTCACTCACTCTTGGCAGCGATACCTCGCTGCTTCCCCGCTCTTTTATAAAATATAAGCAATTTCATACTTTCCGCCGCTCCTGGCCGACCCCGGGGGCGCATCTTTACGACGCGGCACTTCGGATTTCGCCAACTTTTCAGACGTCCACCCCGCGACGGTATCTTTCTCGCTCTTTTTTTTTCTCTGGAGTTTGTAGTATCCTCTTATGGACAGAGGCTCACGCGGCCGCTCGCTTCTGTATATGCAATACTCACTGCCAGTCCAATAAATAGCTTCTTATACACTGAAGTTTATTAGCTGCACTGCCTTTCATTCCTCTTTAATCTGGGCATACAACGATTTTTCTATCCCTTTAAGTTAGTTATTGGCAGTCTCGTCGCTTAATTATTAGTAGCGGCGCTTTGCTAGGAAGAAGATGAGTAGGGCCGTAAATTTACTCTCTGGTAGGCTGCGACAGACTCTCGTGGCGAGCTCCTCTAATCCATTCGTACAATCCTGAAGCGGCAAGATCGTGTTTCATTGGCCTCATCAGTGGACTGCGAATCACAGGGCATCGTATCTCAGAGCCTATTAGAAGTCTTGCGTCCGACAGGAATTGCATCAAGAGAGAATCTTTTCATACGATGAATAAAAAGTGTCGAACTTCTAGCATTAAGAAAGGATGGTGTTAGAGGAAGATATTGAAGATAGTGGTTCAATGGGTGATAGAAGGACTTGTTTATGAGTCGCGCGTGCAAGGTACACGTAGACAGTTGCCCTTAAAGAAATCACTTCCCTTAAGGCTTGATGCCAAGTCTCTCCCCCCGTTTTCAAGATGCGCTCACGAATCATTCAGAGCAGCCGGCACACAACCGCGGGATGCTAATTCGTGGCTGGAAGACACCGAGAACAGCCTCGTTCATTCTAATTTTCTACGGACACTCCTGATTGGAGTCGCGAGGCAGTAATTTAGAACGGCTCAGCCGTCGCATACGCGCCTCTTTCTCCGCCTCCTTCCTTCTTCTCATTCCTGACTTCTTCACCATTGCCAATTCTCTCTCCCTTCCCTTTTGCTCCTTCACTCTGCCACCCGGCACGTCTCCTGCACCTGCATCGCAATGGCACTGCGCCATGCTAATTATGGGGCACACCCGGTTTCTTTTACCCATCTGATAAACGGGTGCAATGACCGCTGTAACTCAAGGGATAACTCCAGCAACGTTTCCCTCTAACAATGAGTATACTTAAGAATACTTACTCGAGAACAACTTAGATCTCGAAGAAAAGGTCGATTTTTCCACCAAGCTAAATTACACTCGGAAAGGTAAAGTTTCGCTCGCTCGCTGGATATTGAATAAGTTTCTAAGAAGTAACACGATTGGCGCAGGGTCGCCAAGGGAACTTGAGTTATCTTGAGCTTTAGTTAATCTCGAGCGAGCAGGTGTTCAACATCAACGTGTTCCTCTTATTTATTACTTGAAACAGCGCGTTCTTATTCGAATTTCCCCTGAAATGTAGACAAGCTGTTCTAGCAGACTAGAAAAAAAAGAGAGTGGTAGATGTATGTATGTATGTATGTAGGAAGGTTCGAGCCGGCTGGCTGGAATTCGTAGGAGAGAGTGGATTATCTCAGCAGACGGCGAAATGGAGGAGTTGCCAGGCCGCCGCCGCGTAGGTACGTGACGGAATCGAGTCAGAGGTGGTAGAGAAAGTTAGCCACAGGAGGGAAAGGACAGAGCAAGGGTTCCTAGAAGAAAATGTGTGCGTCTGTATATGTATGTGTGTGGGGGGGTTGCGCGGGTTGGATGAAGAAAGAGTTTTTAGGCTTTTCCCGAGAACATTGCAGACGTGGCTACACGGAAACTGCAATGGCACGCCCTCACCCCAATCTCTCCTACTCTCCTCTGCTCGACTTCTCCCTTCTTCCAGCCTCGAGAGATGTTGATGGCTTCTGGGCCACGCTCGCTCTCTTTGGCTAGGCGGGCACCAGCCGTGCTTTCGTTGCCAGGGGTCGATTTGAACCTCGCAACCCTCCCCCTCTCTCTCTCTCTCTCTCTCTCTCTCGCTCTCTCCTCTTCTATAACACAGATCTTCCTTTCTCTCCCTTATAAACCCTCGTCTATCTTCCTCCCACTTTACCACCATTTCCCTCCTTTCTCCCCAAACAACCCCTCTCTATGATTGTCCTGTCGTGTTGCTGGTGTACCTGTATTCTTGCCACGTCGAGCGGTCATGGGTGTGGTACTGGCTCGCTGGATGCTGCCTTCTCCCGTTGATCTTCCGAGTGTTGGTCTTCGATCGTCGTACACCCGGTGCCCAGACTCCCACGTGTATGTATATAGTATGTTCGTGGATAGTGTTGGTAGTGTATTCGTGTTTCACCCTGTTGGCATTTACTCCCACGACTCTCCCATCTACCCCAGATCGATAACCAGCTCCAGCTCACCTATCCGAAGACCTCACCGTCGTCCTTTCCCTTCTCAACACTGGATTTATCCACTGACCATCACTAAACTTCCTATTTACTATTGATAGTCAAGTTTCACTACTCAAACCTGACTGCCTATTTAGTATCCCTTGGAATTGTTCAACCCTCGTACCTTAGCTAATTACATCACCAGATTGAAATGATTCTCTTGAGACTCGAAACACCATTTGGTAAACCATTAATTGGTAGTTCAAGTTTCGTAGTTCAGTTTAGAAGATTAATATTGGAATGGAGTACTTAGGAGCGTGTTATGTGTTGGATTATAAACGTGTATCGAGTTGTATATCGTTGACCAAAGTGTTTTATGATTCTCGAGAGATCGTAAAGAGTTGAATGGTATTGAAAGAAGCTTTGCTATCTAGCAAGTATACTCTTATATATTCTTTCTCTCTTTCTTTCTTGGTGATTGAAATCTCGATATCGACTATCCACTTGCTTGGTTTACACGCTTCGATTAAAGAAGAGTTCGCCAAAACGAGGCCGTTCGCTTTCGGCCATTTATGGTTCACTTGTTTCCTTAATAGTACTAAAGGTGAATTATACAGCCGTAACATAAAAAGAGCCCGATCGTAAAGGCCCCCTTGGTTTACTACCGCACGGGCCTACGTTGTAGGTAAAGTAGTTACAAGAGCGAAGACGAACTTGGCATTATGCATAATTGTCCGTAGCGCACGAGACTTTTACTTAACGATTCCTTTCCTCTTTTCTTTCTCACCCTCTCACTCTCTCGCTCTCTCTCTCTCTCTCTCTCTCTCTTTCTCTCTCTCTCTCTCTCTCTCTGTTTCTCTTTCGTTCTAAACGCGTGTCTCGTTTGGTTAACAACCACTTAGAAAAAGAGCACGCGATATGATTATCCTGATTACAGCTGGACACGCAAGAAAGCAACGAATCAAGACAAAAGTACCTAAGTACCGCTTCTTTCCGGATGAAACTCACCAGATTGAAACCACAGCTCTGCTATCATTGCAACAAGAGTTTCACCAGAAATTACAGGGAATACTTTGTGCTTAATCACAATGATGCGATAATTCTACCCATGTAAGTGCACCGAGCTACGTAAAATTAATTACAAATGCAAGCATACTTGCACGACGAGAATTTGCATTTAATTGGTGGCTTTACGCTCGTTGAATCTTGCGACGTGTCTCGTCAGCATACCTTCTTTGCTAGACTGGTGCAACAACTATTATATTCAATGTTAATCCTTGGAGTTATCGAGCGTATAATACGAGGGCCAACAGGACGTGCGAGAGATGTTATGTTAAGGGTGACGGGGTGCAAAAGTGTATCGACCTGTAACGAGCACGAGCATTAAAGCGAGAGCTGGCGGCTCTTACTTTTCTTTCCTTTTCTTGCTCTATCGGTAGAGTGAATAAACGACTGAATTAAGAATGATCGTTATCGGTCTGAAAATAGTCGGCATCGAGTAGCAAGCAAAGAATCCTGTCCAGAAAAGCCGGAATAGTGTCGAAAACAAGCTGGAACGACCTCCTGAATAATTTATCTTGACTAATTTCAACGGTTTTCCTCATGTTTTTCATACTTCCCGATTCTTTTCGAGGCTGAAATTTGGTGGGGAATGTTTTCTTGCATCAAGGAATAAGTGATATAAATTCCAGAGCCCTAGCTCAAAATTCATTTTTTCGCAAATTTTTCCATATGTACCCCTTCACAAATTTGCGATTTTTCGAAGATTCTGGGACTTTGGCGAATGCTTGATTTTTCGATTGTTTGAGTCTCAAAACGGATAGAAAACATGAAACCAGTGGGAGAAATGCCGGAATTGTACCGAAAACACATGGAAAACCGATCCTGAAAATTTCATTTTCGTGGTTTTTCCCATGTTTTCCATACTTCCCGGCATTTTCCGGGGCTGAAATTTGGTGGGAAATAGTTTCTTGCATCAAGGAAGAAGTGACATAAATTCCAGAGCCCTAGCTCAAAATTCATTTTTTCGCAAATTTTTGTGGGTATACCCCTTGACGAATTTTTCGGCCAAAAAATGAACTTTGACCTGGGGTTCTGGAATTTATACCACTGTTTCCTAGCTGAATACTGAATCAATGCCTGAAATACCAGACCCTGAAACGGTCGGGAAGGGTGTTTCAAAAATTTGCGATTTTTCCAAGGTTTTCCTACTTTGACGAACGGTTCATAAATCGATTATTTAAATATCAAAACGTATAACAAGCAAAGAACCAGTTACAGAAAATCCTGAATAGTATGAAAAACATCAATTCTCTTGATCCAGACTCCATAACATTCTTCCAGGTCCTAAAGGGGCGGGAAAGAAGTAGCTGATGGGACACACATCGGATCTTTAGTCAGCAGAAAATAAAATCGCGAGACTTCATCCGTGAGTAGATAAACCCTGCTGTGTGGGCTAACGAGCTACCGTCTCGCATTTTGCTTAATGCTTCGAATACCATACGTTCGACCCTCCAAAAAATAAGAGTCTATTTTCCCTGATTTATCAACGACTCTACTAAAATCTGTTTCCTTTCTCTTCTCAATTCCACCATACATATAAAAACTGTACGTCTTCCGCACATAACTATTGTTCAGACTTGTTATCAGTGCGGTAACATAGTAATTTAGTTCGAACAAGGCTTACGACTGCAGGGTTCGTTCTTATCTCCGAGTACCTTTCTCTGCGCCGCTCTTCGAAGGGGAATGAAAGACTGAAGAAAAAGCTAAGGGAACAGGGGAGGCTTGAAAATGTGGGCGGTGCAACGTAGAGACAGCAGTCGTATCGAGTAAATAAATAAATTAGTAAATAACGAGCGTTATCTCGGCCGGAATTGGCAAGGAATCCGATAAGTTGTTGGCCCATCCTGCTCAGCTTCCACCCTGGTCAGAGATAGTCGGGACTATAAAGAGTACGCATTATGCGCGGTTGCTGTCCACGTCGAATGGGGTGGCCGCGCGAGAGGCCACTGGATCAACCAACCCGGCAATCTCACGTGTAGCTTTCGAGGAAGAAGAAAGAAGGAGAAGAAGTAAGAGCGAGTGAGAGAATCATCGAGGACGAAACAGGCTGGTTTGAGAAAAAGGAAGGCATCGTTTGCCGCCGGTTCCTTATGGAGTGGGTTCCTTCGAGAGTTCGGGCTTGCAGGAGGCGTTGGCGCTTCATTGCCAATACCTGGCTGGCTCCGACTCCTCTGCGACTGGCTACTCTCCGAGGGTGTACACCGGACCGTGAACGAAAGAGAGAGAAAGTGTTAAGGAAAAAGTAGTCAGAGAGAGAGAGAGAGAGAGAGAGAGAGAATCGTAAGAGTGTCGGAGAGGGAATGAAAATGAGCAGAGTCGGCAACCAGCAATGACTCCGCTCTCTCGAAGTCTGTGCCTGATAAGTTTAGAACTCTACCTCCTTGCTCTTTCTCTTTCTTTCACTCTCAATCTTTCTCTTCCTTCTCTCTATTTCGAGTCTTTATTGATACTCGAGTATTTCCACTTGTCCCATATTGTATACGCGAATACACCCCGCCGATCGCTCGCCGTACCAACGAATGCACCAGGGATTACGTCAAAGGACTCTTTATACGGAGAGAGCAGACAGAGAGCCCTCTTGATCTTTTTACCTGAAGAATCCTTCGCGTCTACGTATACTCCTTATGTCGCGCTAACATCCTCGCGCACGCTCGCAGGATCTTTCGTTGGGATTATTTACTGCGAGACCGACGGAGTAAAGTCCCCATGGGATTAATTCAATGGGAATTTTCTTATCTCGCTCAGAGTCTCACAGGCATTGCGAGAAATCTCGGATATGTATTCCTCTGACTAACAATAAGTCAATTCGACTTCCAAAGATAGAGAGAGTTAAAGATATTACTGTCATTACTTCATTATTGTTTTAATAAAATCGGTATCAATGTCAGAGTGAGTGTGTTACTTGTAATTTTAGTAGAAATAGAAGTGTAAGATGAAAAAATGGAAGGAGAAGTTTTTAAGTTAGTTTTCGAGGGGGTTCCTCAAGATACGAGAGAAGTTCGACTTCACTCTCGCTGAGCGTATCTAAGCTTCAGCCTCTAAATCACAGGCCAGACTCATTTGGGGCCGCGCCACGTTATCGTAACTCAGCTCTCGCGTAATGAGACCACGTACACATAACGGTTGCATCTCTTACGTGAGATGTTTATGGCCCTCACGGTGAATAAGCGTCGACGCACGTGCTACCCACTCGTGCCTGCTGGTTGGTCCGCTCTTCCTAGAGTCGACGAGAAGAAATGCTGGCAAAAATCTGGCTACAACGACTACGACGACAATGATTTTACTTCCCACGTGGAGAAGAGCCAGAGTTTTAGAGCGCAGCGCAGCAGCTGGCTGACCTATCCTAATGCGCCCACGTGTCTACACGTGCCTCTCATTAATCCGCGTACTTCGCGAAGCGCTTCTTGAGCGCGCGCGAGCCGGCACGTAATCCTATTTGCCAGCCATTTTGAAGTCATCATTGAAGTAGACGGCAATTCGTTTGCGATCCACTATATTCTTCTCTTCACGTTTTACAAATAAATACAACCAACAACCATCCGCTTAGCGCGCGCGAGTTCGTGTCTCGTCGCACGGCGTCTCACGTTATTTCTGTCACAACCCTTTTATAGAGCCAATTAGGTATTTAATGCTCGATGGAGTCTGGCGGGGAACTCGGCGGGAAATTAGGCAATTAACTAAACTACCAGGTAGGCGGCTACTGTCTGGAATACTGGGACGAGTCACCGCCCTGCCGCATTGTCAGAGCACAGGCAGACTGCCAACAATATCTCGCTGATACCAGGCACGTGCGAATAACGAGTAAGTACTACTGCCAGAGCTCCGAAGGCGCCAGGGATTTCTCCGAATACTAAGAATCTCCCTTTCTGCCAATAGTCTCTCTGATAAGCAGAGCCAAGCAATTTTAGGATGCTGGGAAAGGTGAGTTTTTGAGATTCCATTGGCGCGCCTTGCGCGTCCTCGACTATTTAATTCGGATAGGACGCATTAAAGATTCAAGTTTATGAAGACGACCGAACAAAATCCGAACTTTCGAAAGATTCGCGCCTGTTTTTATCCACTCTCACAAAGCAGCACGCGCGCGAGCGCGCGCGCTCCTGCACGCTTACACTCTCTTCAGGGTCTCTTACTTCCAATCTCCTTTCATTCTTCGCCATGAGGCATCAACTCGGTAATTTTATAACATCGTAAAGAGGAAGGTGTTTGTATTGAGTTACACGTCGGCTCGCACAGCTCTACTCAGCCTGACCTTTCTCGCTCCTTGGATTCCACTGTTGTTATGTACGCTCGTTCAGGGACATGTGACTACAGTTTCAACTTCATTCCGAGCGAAACTTCCCTCTTTAGAGACGTCGAATCATCTCTTCTCGACAATAAAATGATTCCTTGCATGCTTGATCGAAGGGAAAGAAGCGCCAAGTGTAAAGGGTGTCGGCGAAAGGTTGTCGCGCCTTATCAGGAGCCAATTGAAAGGAAAAGGTGGCCCAACAGGAATGCGAGACACTGCGATCTGACTACAGCTGCTTGTCCACCTCTGCTTGGCGCAGTTACTATCTCACTGGAGGGGGATGATTCCTAATGAACCCTGTGGTCGAGTTTAAGCGGCTTGAAATCGTCATCACCGATGGAAGGAAGTTCGCTCATTACGGATTCCAAGATGCCTTTTCACGGTGCGCCACTTTTGCCAAATGCATCTCTCTCTTCTCTCTCTTTCTCTCTCTCTCTCTCTCTTCTCTTTCTACTTCTTCCCTTTTCCTACCCCACCAACCACCTCCCTCACCCACTGATTCTCTGGAGCAATAAACTTGTGGATAACTGGCGCAATAAACAGTCGGTTATAATTATCTCGATCGGAGACATGGATAAGGTGGCCCGCCGCGCCCGATATCCTTTTTCGTGCCTTCGATATTATCGTACGCATGTTATATGCCAGCGGTTCATTCCAGTCGCAGAATTCACTGGAAATTTCAATTCGTTTTCCCATTTGCGATCTACGACGCGTCTCGACGCAACTACCATTCATGAATATGCGATTCCCTGGAGCCACCACGAATCCCACAGGAATATGTATGGTGTTATACTTGTCTATTTAAGGGAATCCGCTCATATCAAATGTAGAATTAAGGTGAACCATGCTGGCAATGTGCGAGACATTGCAACAGCGAGATAATACACTTGTGACACGAGAATAATGCGAATGTGTTACGGCGGCGCGGAGCGCACTTGAAAGTCTGTCGCGTGCAAGTTTGTTGTGATAGGATTTGTGAGAGCGGAGATACTTGTTTAGTTGATGTATTTTTTGTATTGTTGTTGAGTTAATAAATAAACGATTGAAAATAATTATACTTGTGTTCGAAGTTATTATTATCCTAGTGTGATTGTTTGTCATAATTTCGATGACTTATTATTTTGAAAATCGAGAGAAAAGTGATTCTATTATTATTAGTATGATGAAATAAATATCGCATGAGAATAATTTGTATTAAACAAGAAAGAGACAGTAGAATTCTGGGATTCATTTTGAATGTAGAAGACATGCAGGGTTCAAAGTACCAGAGCCATCTCTGCGTCGAAGCTGGAAGTCGAAGCTTCCGGGTATTCACGCCAGAGCGCCGGCACCACCTTTTTTCTAATGGCCGCCGTTGAGTGGAAGGAGATTGGCCAGCAAGGGGGCGGCCATTAGGAATTCCTCGAATAGATTGCATAATGAGGCCATGATGGCCGCCGCGGCTACCAATACCAGGGAAGGGGCGTGTCAGGGCGTGTCCCAAAAAACGAACCCCCAAAAAATGGCGTCGACGCGGGAACGACCTGGAATTCCATCGATCCTACCAAGATATACCACGCACAGGCGAATATGAAAACTGTACAAAAGCGCACCGTCGTCGCCTAAATATTCATGAAGCGCTCCTATCAAAAAAATGCCCGCTCACGATGATTAACTCATAAGTCCCCGGAGTCCTTCCAAATGAACTTTCTTCGAGCTTGAATCACCCACCCTCCCATTAACTCCAACTTCCTTATTAAGATACGAAAGAAAAAAAAAATTCCCAGAAAAATCCTACCACTTAAAAATTAGATTACTCATTCTATCTACCATTTCAACTCCTCGTACTTAATATACACAAAGAAAAAAAAAAAAAAAAACATAGGCACCAATCATAGATGAAGTGGGACACTCCAAGCGCGACATAAAGCTGTTAGTAAACGGTACTAGCGTCGACCTCGAGAGACTAAATGGACAGGTATAGTAAACGCAGCTATAGCTAGTACTAGCGCAGTAGTACAGGCATAACAGCACCGACATGCAGAAAGCAAAGAGTGAGAGCGGCTACGAGCGAGACTACGAGGAGGGCAAGCGTGTAAAAACGTTTTATGATCGCAGCTAATAAAATGACGTAACGCAACAGCGTGGCCAAGTGTTGTAGAGCAGCGGCGGCGGCGGCGGCGGCGGCGGCGGGTAGGTGGCACGTGACGTCAGAGAAAAGGAGCGAGACCGGAAGTCGAGCGTAAATGGCACATGGACCGATCGAGAGGGTGGGATGGATGGGTGACGAGAGAGCGGGCTGGTATGCTTTGGAGGTCGCGCGCCACGTTGCGAGAGGGAGAAGAGCCGATTGGCGGGCTCTTTCGGGGTGCGAAAGACAGAAGAACAAGGCTATCAGAGAGACACACACAGAGACACGCTAAGAGAAAGAGGGTGCTGACGAGAGAAAGAGAGAGAGAGAGAGAGAAAGAGAGACACGTCGGAAAGGGAGAGTGAGAGAAACGACTGCCTGATGGTTTACGACATTCCGTTGATGGCCGTAGTGGCGTAGTTGCGGCGTCGAGCCCATAAAAATGTAACGAGCCTGTAAACGTTCGTTTATATTGCCCTCTGCCTTTACACCCATCCGCATTGGGATAGGTCATGGTGCCAGTTCCACCGTGAACCCGGTCTGCCACCACCGTGTGACGTCACGTAACGTCAAATGTGACAGACACACTCCGAGGATATCCTGAAATCCGTACTTCAACCCTTGGATAAAATATCTCTCTCTCAGAATTCACTCTGTCTCCATGACTGGTCCATGCTATACTCAACCAAGCACTCTAATACTCGGATCTATCTGTAAGAACCGTTACTACCGATTCAAGTATCTCTCGAAGAGAAGCAATGAAAAAAAGTCGAGTTAATGAAAGTACAAAATAAAAGATACAATTAAAGAATATCTTAATAACACAAGTTGTTCTAGATCTTCATAAATTAGAGGTCAAAGAATCTGGATATGCAAGGTTCATAGGAATCCCATTGAAAGTTATGCGAGAAGGTTGAGAATTGACGTCCCAGTGGAGGAAAGTGGACCCGGTGAACCAGATGAGAGAGAGAGAGAGAGAGAGGTCTTTTATGATTCGTTGTATAACGCGAGGAGCACTCTGGAGCCGGTCTATCTGGAATAGCTGCAACGACCTTGACATCGATCCACATCCATACGTAAGAACGAGCGGAAGCCAAGAGAGCCAGGGCCAAGAGCGTGATTCATGCCCAAGTGGCATCAGGTGTTTTGTGCGGCACACAGGAGAGAATGGCACCCACGTGCCAGTGTGTCACGGTGTACGTATGGCGGGCGACGGTGGTTGCTCTCTCCGTGTCGCTACGAAGAGACGCACGTCCGCGGAAGCTCGAGTGAGAAGAGGTCAGGGAGTCGTCTCGTTTCGCTAACACTTAAAACTTTATAGGCGACCATAAAAACAGACGTTTAGCTTTATTTGGAGCTGGCAAGGTGCGCGGCGCCGCGCCGCGCCAGTCTTTCCCATCCAAGCGCCGTCGGTGTGGCATAACGCCGGCAAAGAAACTCCCCAAAAGACAACTGTGATTGCACCCTTATTCATTTGAGGGAATCATCAGATTTGTTTGAATAATAGTAATTTAGTTCTGGTGGAAATGGTATAGAATTGTTAATTTGATTTTTGTATTTTCATTGTTTATTTTATAAATGTTTTAAGAAAAGATCTTTGTCATGAAATGTGTTGGAACGTGTTGTGATAGGAAGCACGTGGTATTGGTGATTATATTCGACCATGTTTGCGGAAGTGACGTCAGCTTGAAGGAGGAAAAGCTTTACTACTACTTGTTCAAAGGCGACTATGATCTGTCACACTCGTAAACCGTCTGCGTCGTGTCAATAAATCGTTTATGTCCTCCATTCTATCATCTCGTAGCATCTTGTCTTTCATGTATCACCAAGTGGAAAGAGAGCAGGTTGTCGAGCCATTGTCTCGCTTCATTCATAATCTTGTCGCGTGTATCATACAGGCAGAGTGCCACTGCGCGTAAAACAGTAGTCGACGATCGTAATCACAGCGAATTTATATCACGTCAAGATATAAGGCGGCGGCATGCCGCGAAACCACAACAGTATAGTGGCGAATAGCACTGAGAATAGTTAAAAAGAAAAAGAAGAAGAAGCTTGGCGCCTGGCAAACAACGCTGCCACGATCCAACCCAAACATTCTTGATTTGCGATGATCCTAATAATAAACCTGGCTGAACTTTGCCGTTCATTTAATAGGCTTTTGTAAAAATAGCTTGGGTGGTTACAGCTGTTCCTTTATATCACAAGTCGAAGAAAAGCTCCCCTAATATTTTCTCATTTCTTGGCATTATTTTTGTCCTGCCAGTAACCTTTTATCCTTCTCCCTTGACTCCCCAAAGACGAATGAGGGAACTCGATGGAAACACTGTAATGGCGGTGGCCCGCGACCATTTTATCACACGCTTGCGGCTTTGTTTCATCATCGAGGTCATCGTCGGAGACGAAAGGATGCACAGGGTCATCGGGCATTCTCTTGTCTACTGCACGTCTCGCATACTCCCAGGAGAAGAGAACACACCAACTGTTAGAGGCTACATACGTGACAACCAGTACAAGCATACAACGATATCCGTGGCGCGTTTGCTCGTAAAGCTCGCACGACTTGCGTAATCGGTCGTTCGTGTCGATGGCACTATTCTCTTCCCTCTTTCCTCAACTACCAACCGCGTTCCCCGCTCTTCTACGACATTTCGACGGCGCACCAGGCAAACGTACGCGCACGACCCTGTACATATGCTTATTCGTCTTCATTCATGCGACTTGAGAGCGCGAATTTTATGCTTGCCCATCACTACCACCTAGACACACTGCAAACTTCACCGTCTGCATTTTTACCACCAGCTTCTACCACTCTTGTACACTACCATCACCCTCGGCGCACGCACACCACTTCACTGATAAAGAGACCCCTTTTTACAACCGGTGCCAACAGCAGCCGGCCCTTCGATATAGTCAGATGATTTTCAGCTTCGACAACCCTTGAAATATCACCTCTTTGAAATTTTAATCCAACAGATGATTATACCTCGAGATAGTTGGATGAGAATTTCAAGAGATTCTTATATGTCTTTGCAACCCTATTAAGAACTAAAGGGTTGCAGTGGCATGGATAAATTAAAGAGTGTATCGTACCATTGGCAACTCTAACTCGATAAACCGGATTCTTACTTGCACTTATAATGAGAGTGTTTGGTATTAATCGGTTAGACCTCCTCAGAAACTCACCCAATTAGGACACCGGTATTTCCGTGAATTTCTTTATATGAAGTTCAACTCTGTTGCATTCGGACTGGTTGTACTCGTGCCGGGGGGGGGAAAAAAAAAAGGAAGATTATAGTCAGGTTTGCAGGCTCTTTCTTTTTGCAGGCGGTTCGTTCGCCTACATAATTGCGTTCAGCGCACGCTTCATTAGTACGATGCAAGTGGAAAGAGAATTCGCAAAGCGTGGGAGAGAAATTCTGGTACAAAGAAACGAGTGAGGAAGAATTCTCGTTTATTCACGGAACTTCAACGCTTTCGCTCGATATCCCTTTTCCGCGCCGCCCCCCTCAACAACCGTTGCCAAGAGAACCCTTAATTACGAAGCGAACTGCCAGCCAACTCGCATCTCGATGCACCCAGCCTCCGATTTATGCTTCGTGCTGCTGTTTCTCTTATAAACTCGCAAAAATCCACTCCGGAACAACGTGTTTCAACGAGGATCGTTTGTTACCACCCCCTTTCCTTCTGCCACTTAAATCCACGCTTGATGGATTAATTCCTCATTTTTTACGACCACTCGAAATTGCTTTTAAACCGCGCGGAGAACTGCAACTATCTAGTACACTCGTTCCACTCGATTTCACTTGTGCAATTAGTGCTATGTAGTTAATTAATTTGATTGATATATATAAATTAGAGTTTGGTGTTTGCGATACAGTAATGTTGCGATAATGTTCAATTTAATCTGCTATTAATATATAACTACATAGTTGACGAGATAATTAGGAAATATTACTTATCTTAAGTATAATATCAATTTACCATTCCTTCTTCATTCACAAGTTTCTTTACAATTTGAAAAAAAAAACACCATTGGATTTAAATAGCAAGTAATAAAGTTCGTATTGAAATTACGAATCGTAGGTGAGCACACCACGAAATTCGACTATTCCAGGATCATGTAAAACTATAATCAGCCAAGGTATCACGTATGCCAGGTACGCGATGTGAAAACTTGGCGCGTGTGGCAATGTTAATTAATTCCGAGGGCATCAGGACGATTTGTAACCGACAGTGGACTCTTGTCACAAGAAGGACATGCACTCTCTGCCAGTGAAGAATTCATTCCCACAGCATCGGTAAACAGTCCAATTAGGCTGAGACTGATTCGACGAAGGTTGAGCAGAAAAACTTTTCTCCATTTGTCGAGGCAAGGTTAGGATCGTTCTCTTTTCCAACGTTGTACTTACTTTCTCAAAGGAATCGTGCTCGTTCAAGCAAAGAGAATCCTCTACCATCTTATACACACTAGCGCGACCTATCTCTTTCTTATATCATCTCCTCGAAGACTCTAAATCACGTGTCCCTGCTTAACAGGATAAGAGACGACTCTTTCCTTCACGTAATACTGTAATACCCACGCAGTACGCGCGTATCCAGCGAGTGCTGCGACGGTAATCGTGACCATAGAACAGGATCCTCAACCAAAGGAGACGTGATATCTATGCATAGAAATCGTCGCTTGTAAGTCGCTTCCATCCAATTGAATAAATCCAACTGGTACGCATCAGTGATCATTTTGCGAGATTCTCTGCTACCAGGATTATACAAGACTTCTCGACATTGATCCATTAGCTACTGACCACGCCCTTTTTACCTATTTCCTTCTACACACGTAAATACATACACACATATCCTATGTAAGTGTAATACTTGCAACTCTCAAGCTTGAGAACTTCCGCGCCCTTAATGCTCGAGAAAACGTAGGTGTCGCTTAGATAGATACGAGGAAATACTTGGAGTATATTTGGAGCAATATTCTCCAAGGAATATGATTCCTTTTCTCTGTCATATTTTAGAGTACGGATGTAGTAGAATGAAAATAGTCATACACTGGCCATGTCTAGCACGAAACTGAGACGAGGGACTCTTCGTCGAGGTCTCATAAATATTCTAGCCGAGGTAACGACCATAATGGAACTACTCTCGTGGCTGCGAAAGGGTTGACTTTTTCTTTCGTGTGGAGAGCTAGAAAAAAAGGGGAATCCGCCTGCGGGCCAAAAGAGGCAACCGCTCTTTCAGTGAGGTAATAGCGAGGAAGGACAAAAGGCACCACTGTGTTCCTTCTTGCGACTGGTCACGCTACGGTTAAAAGGGTTAGACTGACCGGGGGTGGCAAACTTGGAAGGTTTCACTGTAGTTCTTAGGTCTCTCACAAGTATGTTTGTCGAAATTGTATTACGAAATATTTTAATAGTTATTTATAGAATAATTAATCAATCGTATTTGAAATATCAAGCAATCACTGATTTCACTCGGAGAATCATAGGCGTGGTGATCTTTTTAATCGATAAACGATCGAAGTGATTCGTCCAAGAGTTTCTAAAGAACTCGAACAGAAGAGGAACGTGGAACAAACTCTATCACAACGATCCATCGAGAAAGGTAGGCGGTCCTTCATTAGGCCAATCGGGTCGGTTACCAGCAATTAAAACATGCGAATCCTCACAACGCGCAAGTCTGCTTCGACAATCACCTTATCGAACTCTACCATCTATCGATATTCATTTCTGTCTCTCTGTACATTTCTTTTTCATCGCTACACAACTTCTCGCTTTTGCTTTTAACCGCAAGATGAAAATCCCACCTCTGCTTTGGACAGTGAATTTTAATTAAAAGCAAACGATGCGACATTCGTATGCGATGCAATCTGGGTTAACGTCTTTCGATATGCTTATTGCCGGGTTGTCAGTGTGCTAGCGAAAAACGCAATCACTGTACATGTCGAGAAAGAAATGTCACCTCTCATAATACCAGGAATTCCATAGATATAGGAATTCTCAGGGAATGGTCGACTGCCGATACTGCGTGAGAAAGGTCTGATTAGTATTCGAGTATGCTGGTTAGTTGTATCGAATTACCATCGAGTGGAAAAACCACTCCAACGCTACGGGACACACACATATACACACATACACATGCATGTCAGATATGTTAGCACCCACGCGAAATGTTGGATATCAATTGGTTAAGGTACTCTGAGAAAAAAGAAGGGCCAACTAAATAGAGGGTGATAGAAAACTTCTTTGAGTAAATATTCATGAAGTTGCAATTCGACTATCATTCTGTGGGTTAGCAAGTTGCTGTTGTATCTAAGATAGACGCCTAGACGTCCTGCAAGACGCTCGAAGGGCAAACGTGACCACCTTCATTGACTTTACGAGCAGTAAAACGAGCCTTTATGGTTCGCGCTCCAAGTGGCCCCCGCGAACCCGTCTTATCCTTGCAGGACAATGTTTCAGGATACATGCATCTGAATATGTAACTTTCAGCTCCTGTGCGTTTACCAACAATGTAGCAATGTTTCAAAGACAAAGTTCTAACAAAAGTTCTTTCTTCATCAAAACGAAAACTTATTAGTAATAACTTAATAAGTTAAAAAAAAAAAGAGAGAGATGCTGTTCTAGGTAAAAATGTAAAAATGTAGTTGAGATTTGAAGAGGTCTTAGAAGAAGACATTGAGGAACAGTTCGAGTAAAGTTGAATCTTGGCTGGACCGCTTGAGAATGAGAAGCAGCAGCAGCAGCAGCAGCAGCCTGGTGAACGAGGCTCTTCATCAAAGTTTGAAACTTTAACGGGCTTATGTTAAACCTTCCCATTATCCCATGAAATCCAACCAAGCTGTTATCTGCAACTTGTCTTATGTGTGTCTGGAACAAGTGAGAAGAGAAGAGAGAGGAGTGGCGAACCCTCGACCATTGCCAGGGAATTAAACGACTGACGTTTCAGATCCTAGGAGGAATTTAGTATCAGCAAAGTTTCCACATTATTCTAGCAATTTGGAGTATGTTAATCTCGAAGAGTGGTTTCTAAGTCTGCCTATGCAGCTGGAAATGACAAAGAATCGTAGGAAAGGGTAGACGAGGAAGTGTCCTTCAGGAAGGAGTCAAGGAAAAGAGTTAAAATAGGCGATGGTCGACCGATCACTTTAACCAAGGACCACCGGAAAGGCTATAAAGCAATAAAGCTAGTCAAAAGCACGGAAGGGTTAAGAATGGTTCACTCGTCGAACTGACCTCGAATCTACTAATTCTTTCCTCCAAATCTCTCGAGGACGAACTTAACTACGGCTATCCTTCCGAAATCTTTCAAGTTCTTCAGTAGTCGACTAACTCGAAACGTGGAAGCTTCTGACGTTCTAACTCAGCACTTCTTCCAGTTGAAGGAAAGTGGTGAGTGAGCAAAGTTTTCCAGTGGAATTGAAAGTTTGAAAAGTGATGCGATCGTTTCTCACATGGAAACGTGAGATATCCTGGAATAAGAACAGACGGTCCAACGTCGTTTCTGAACGATGACATCACATGTGAAAATGACGTCAAAAGCCAGGCTTGGTTTAGGTGTCTGTTCTAATTATAAGTAACCTTGGAAGATATAGGCTAACGCAGTTTGCAAAGGAAAAGCCAAAGACATTATTCGTTTCATCGAATATTAAGATCGGCTTCTTCTAAGGCGTCAGTTATCGAATCTCTATTAATGTTCGTGTAATTTCATTGAGATAACGCGCCCGGTTTCATAAGCAATAAACCAACTACAAATTGGCAGATTATTCTTTGCACGTTTCTACGACTGTCGTAAAGACTGGTGCGCGCTCGTGCGTGAGAACATGAACAGCCATCTTTTTAATTAAGTTCTGATAAGAACAGCACCAGGTCGCGACCAATGTAACGGTCTTGAATGCTTTATAGCTACGTAGCTCTGCACTTTTCAACGGCTTATCGATGTACCCGGCTATTTCTTACGAGTGCCCGTTTACGCTCATTTACCACAAACATTATTTGATATGTAGATAACACGCCTTTGCACATAAACTCGCCAAGAGAAATTTATTCTTCGCTCTGTAATTCCCAAGCAAGTATCATTTCAAAATGTAATACTCACAAGGCTTTAACATTAAATAAATACTATTTCCAAGCTTATTCAAAAAAAAACTTCACCAATATCTTACGGAACTTTCTTTTACCATAGAAATTGAAACATGGAAATAGCATTAGATTCCTATACTGGAAAAAATGTGCGAATAAAATGGAGGGTGTGAAGAGCGCGGTGCAAGTTCCCACGTGGCTCGTTTACTATTGCGGGAAAGGTTTATTCAAGATGTGGGAGTTGCAGGACGGACTAGGCCGACGGGACATTTATAAATATTTGCTGGCCGACGCGTCGAAAAACTGAGTGGCCAAGGCAAGGAAAGAAGTGCGCGTCTGCTTGGAGTTGAAGAACCAAGGAAACTTTTTTCTCATCGCGCGCGCCTGTTCCGTAAATGTCGAAGCATGGCTGGCTGGAACGTAGCCCTGTGGGAAGAGCGCGCGCACGATCCATAGCACTGTGTAATCCCATGGGAGTTATGGCAAATGAATTATACAGTCGCCACCCGTGGGAGGGGTTGGAGCGGGGAGAAGAAGCATGGGGAACGCGCGGCAGCCAGACAAAATGGTGTCTTAAAAGGAATGTGTGTCTCTACCCTTACCTTACCGTTTCTCTGGCTTCCCAAGATACGTAGTGGCAAATGCTATGAGAGTATACCTTGCTATCACCGGGTAACGTAATCCAACGAGTACGACTCCAACCGATGAAGTGTTAATGCCGACTAATAAATTACAGTGTCAAAGCAACGCGTATACGAAATCTGTGAATATTGGAATAAGAGAATTAATAATAATATATGTCTGACGCAACGGTAATAGTAAATTATGTACTCGTATGTAGAAATAATGAATGTATAAATAAAACATGTATAGAAGAAGAAATGTATGTGTTCTAGTTTGTCGGTGACGATGAAAACCACTGAAGCTAAACCGGCTGTTGAAGCGGTTTTCGCTCTGTGTCTGTTTACTCTTTTTCTCTCCTTCGCCAGCACCCGACGGCCATTACGTAGCTCGCCGCTCCTTCCAGGGCTAGTGTGTAATTGTGCAATTTGCCTGGCAATTTAGACCGCGCTTAATTTGTATAATCTCCTGACGGATACGTGTACGTAAATTCGGCGAAACGCTACCCCCTTTTCTACCCGTGTAACGACAGGATCTGATGCTGCAAGATTAAACTTCTCTCCAAGTACTCCGACTACAGAGTCATTTGCTCGGCTATGAAGACAAGACATTCTATGTTTTCCTTTTCCTTGGACATAGAAATATTTGTCTACCAAAGCGAGTAGTTGAATTGGAAGTCAGCCAAATGTGAATAAGACAAGAAAAGGAAGTCTGGTAGAATCGTACAAGACAAGATGAACAAATGGAATTATGTCGGCAGACATAAGACTGGTTTATTAACTTTGAAAGTTGTCTTCCAATTTCTCCGAAGCATACTTCTCACAGTGGTTTAATTTTGACTTTCTTGCGCAACTTGGAGAAAAGATAAATTGCTCCCACTTGGGGAATTCATGTCGGGCGAAGTCTCAAAGTGCCAACTGGATTATCCAGTCAAGAATATGTGTAGTGATCCTCGAATATGTCTGGTTTCTTATTACACACTTCCTCTCTATCTCTTTTTCAGAGTGAATGCATGTTGCATTGGCGCTTTTGATAGCGCAGTTATCAAAGGCTCATAATTAGAACAGGGTTTGTCACGGGCCGCCGCTATAAAATCTCGAACTTATGTCGCCCGAACGTCTCACAAGACATGTTCTTTCCTTGACTAACAGTATCAATTTATTACGAGGTTCTGTCGAGTTATTAAACCACGCGGTACATGTACACAAGACAAATCCGTAATGATTCGATATCCTCGAAATGAATATTATGGTTCTACACTTTATGTGAAACATCCCTAATTAAAATTCAAAAAGATAACTACTGGAACGACATTTTTTTTTTTTAATTCTAATTTACTGAATTATAATTCTTCCTATGCGATGATCTGTCACGATTCACCCTAATTATTCCCACTGGAAGCTGAATCTAGATGGGCTAATTTCTACTTAGAATTCCCGAGGCGTGTTCCAGGAAAATATGAAACGTGACGGGTTAGCTTTGAATGGATGCCTTCGTGCGCTTCCGTAAGGGAGAATCTAATGTATTTAAGCTAGAATGATCCTCGTTCTCATCATCCTGTAAGAAGAAGTCCAACAGCAATTCTAGTAGAAACGACTGACTGGATTATATCTCCCGGTACACTCACATTCTCACTACCAATCCGTAAATTCCTGGGACACGCTCGAAATGTAAAAGGGACTTTCCTCGATAAACGCGTCCAAGTAATTCAATTCAGTGTCCGGCTGTCATGGAATTATTGCCAGCGGTGCACTCGCCTGTAATCACGGTGAGCACGTAGATCGAAAGCGATTGGAAATCGATTTGTTCAAGAGAGAGAGAGAGAGAGAGAGTGAAATGATAGCTTCCTGGGATACTGTAACGTGTGCCAACTGAAAGAGAGAAGGAGTGAGAACTGAAACTTTTCAGTGGAAAAGCTCTAACTGCACCGAACATTAAACGAAATTATCCGAACTTAATAATATAATCTAATTGAATTTAACGTACTGATTTCCAAGAGAAAAACGAACCACTTCGCGATTGCAAAATCCTCTTTGGTCGACGTAGATGTGTATGAAAAAAAAAAAAAAAAAAAAGAACGAAATCAAGGCAAAACGCTTGGGGAGTAGGAAGGTGACATTAAAACTTTTCTCATCTCTCTTTAATCTTGAAAAATGGTCTCTTCGTCTTCGAGCTAAGTCGAACTACCGGAGAACGTCTGACTACATATCTATATTCATCGCGACGTTGAAACATCGTGGGCGACAATGTCGTAGAGATTCTTGGAGAAAAAGGAACGCAATTACTCTGACTCTGTGAGTTAACGCGCGCTCCACAGACTCGTTAGTGTCATTCTTTACACCAATCTTCCTTGGTTCTCTTGGATTCGCATACAATTCTTATTTCCGTTTATGCGAGAGAAAGAGAAAGAGGGAGAGAGAGAGAAGGGAAGAGGATCTCCGTGGATGTATTCGCACGGAGATATTTATTTTCTAATCTAAATTCAGAGTCGCCAGTGCAACGGAGAAACTGGCTGGTCCAACGCTCGGCAGAGAACGCGATGTGTTCACTTCTCTTTGAGGAGGAAAACCACGATGGCCAACGAAAATTCCTTCACTCTTCAAGAGAGGCATCACTTCCCTCCCTTTTTCCTCATCCTCTCTCGCCAATCTTCATGGAAGAGCCGGATGAAAACTTGCACCGAATGAACGCTCGAACGAACTCTAAAAAGAGTAGCTCCCTTAGAAAAATTGGTGAAAATATGATTTCTCTTGGAGCACCGGACTCCTTCTCACCAAGCAAGACTAGAAAGAGAGATGTTCATCAGAGTGCGATCAACTGAAATTTGCATTAAACTCTGGCAGTGAACGACTGGAGAAAATTCTGTGAGAGGGGATGAGTTTGAAACGGATGACCGTGGTGTGAATGAGAAGCGCGAGAAATATGGAAGGACAAGAGCATACTGCAATATTATTCCATCGCCTGCTATGACTGCCACTACCACCACCCACTACCAAAGCACCACCGAGTCCTCTATCACTACCAGCTCTCCGTGTCTAGGATATTCTCTCAGTTCACCCTTGTATTCACCGTTGGAAGCTATGTTGAAACCCACCCCCTTTTCTCCCACACTATCAGTCTTTCTCGCGCTTAGTCGTAGTTCCTGTGTAGTTGGATCGTCAGCGAGGAAACTTTGTACCATGGAGAAGATAGCATGTCAGTGGACGAAGAGAGAAAAGCATCCAGCTGGAAAGGAATCTTTCTTCTTTGAAAAAGAAGAATAGAGACGATGCATTCTCATGGAGGTGTCCTCGAAGGGAATACTTTCCTGCTCTTCTTTGTAGGTATTATTATGTATGTGTGTACAGAAATTCAAGGGAACACGTGAGAGCTCACCGATGCTCTTACAAGTGTTGGAACATCGAAGAGAGGCTGGGTCAAACCGGTAGCCGACGGTATTGAGCTGGTGCGCGCGCATTTCACCCTCTTCAACCCCTAAAGCCACCGACGAGGGCAGCGCCCATTGCCCGAATCCATCGGGTATCTTCCAGCCGTGTGTATATCCTATACCTTCAACCCATCCGATCTTCCACCAAGGTCATATCAGTCATAAAAAAAAAAAGTCAGATCAACGTGTCTGTCTTATGAATTTATAAATAAGCTATGCTTTACACCCTAAGAATTCTGGCAGTGCCTCGGGTTATTCTGTCCTCACTAAAGTGATTTTTTAAAATGAAATATTCTTAAAATATAGTCGATTTTCTTTACTAGAATATCTTTCGAAGGGATGACAGTTGTATAGATAATTATTGTTTATGTTTAACTCTGCAAGTGGATACTTAAGATTGTAAAGGAATTAACGTAATTAGGGTATTTTGAACCTGGAAGTATTTGAAAGAGTTTTTAGAAATACTGTTTTACCTACGTTGTAAAGATCGAGCGTCCCAAGGTTGCGAGGGGAGGTCAGGCTGGAGTACGGAGGGACTCGGTAGAAGGCATTCTTTTATAACCCTTTCCAGAGTGAGGAGAAGCCGTCTACCTGGCAAGGCTCACCTTGACAATAAAACGTAGGCGAAAGGGTTTCGCTGGCGTGTACGCGCACAGTGTAATAAACAGATTGAAACTGGCCTAAACAGGCATCGAGTCGACCGACCAGGAAGGACTCTTCTCCAAATACGAAAAAGTAAAGGAACCCTTTCCCCTTTTTTTCTAGAGGAACGAAAGGGGTACGATGACCATTTTACTGTTATCTTCCTAGCAAATCATAGTGCAGCAAAACGACAAACCACGGAGTCTGCCAGGTGAAGAGATTTAGCCAGTCTGGTTTCAAGGTCTTGGCGATGTCACTGCCGCGTTCGGAGATTTTGTTTTCGTGCTTTCTCAAGGTGAACCTATCTCGAAGAGAATCCACTCTGTCTCATCTTACGTGCACCATTGCGATTCCAAAAGCCCTTGGGAGTTATTCAAGGTAAGTCTCTCTCGAAGAGATCGAACCAGTCTTACAATGTCGAACAGTCATTTCCACGAGTGGAGTTCGGAAAAATCGGAATTGCAAAGTTACTCTCTGCGTCGACATTCACAAGTTAAAAACATTCCTGGATTTTGTCTGGTATACTATACGATGAGGGGCGGTGCTCTCATTCTGTAACGTCGATCTCAAAATATCCAGCACACAGACAAGCCATACGCGAGAACACACACACACACACACACACACACACACACACACACACACACACACACACTCGATTATACGTAGTGGTATGTGTGAGTGCACGTGCCATTGGCTGATGGTGCAGGAAGCTCGTGTTATAACACTCGAAATATAATGCCGAGTTTATTATAACGTTCGTCAAGCCGTAACGCGCGGTGCATGCTACACACACTGTATCATCCTGCACACCATACAGGACTAACGAAACTTGTTACCTCCGGGTGGAAATATCCTCTTGCTCGTTTCACTGTCACCACCAGAGAAACGAGTATTATACAATTTCACATGCGGATGCTTCCTAGTTATCACAGAAGAGGGAGAAAGATCTATGTACTTAGACAAAATTCGTTGCGGTCTTTAGAACGTTTAGCTTATTACAAGTCCTTCATTTGTTTCTACAATGTTCTCCGTTTCGTCTCTACCCTTCTCTTTCCTTTAGAAATTTCTCTCAAGTTCGTCAGGTTTTATTATACTTGCACAACTTTTATTACTCCGTCGAATTTCTTATAATAATCAAAAGAGAATTAATCGTTGTTAAGAAAGATTGGTATTATTTGAGGGTAGTTGTAGGAAATTCTTGGAAATTCTTAGAGATTCTTCACTCGTATGGATTGGAGGTGGATATTTCGCGAGAAACGTTTACCCTCTTAGGAAAACAATCGTATTCCGAGGAGCGGCTGTGTCATCAAATGTCGAGGCGTCCCTCCTCACTTCCACCCCCTCCCCATGGGAGTCTGCGAGTACGGAAGAAGACGAGTCGACGAAATCTCGTGCTTTTCCTTGCGCGCTCCTTGGAATCCTGATTACCGGGATGAAAAAATAGGGGCTGTGGTGTATCATGGAAGTAGAGCGATGGTTCGGGGAGGAACGGAACAGTGGGCGCATTAGAGAACATATCAGGGATGAGAGAAGAAAGTTGAAATAAGGGTGGAATGCTGAGAGAAAAGTAAGGTGAAAGAAGAAAAGCGTTCGTCTCTGGAAAGTCGGTCGGTGGTATGTGTCTTCGAGGGCTCGCGACAACAAAAGTTCAATTCGGAAGAACGGCAGAGGGAAAATCTTTCCCCGTGATTGCATCCTCCGACTCTGAAGCAACGATAGCACCAACGAAAACCCTCCTGCTCTCCCTGTGATTCGCGTTCTCCACAAAAACTGCCCCCCGAGTGACGCTCTCCAGCAAATAAGAAAATTGGCTGCCAAGATTGGAGACACACGGGCCTTCAGAGAGATTCTCACTCCATGCTTTTCGAGTAGTTCTCTTTTAAAAATAAACTCGAATAATACTTGCAAGTTCGAAAAACTTGAAACCAATAACTGGAACAATCAGAATCATTCACAATATTTTTCGAGATGCTTGCAAGTAACGAGAGTAGAAGGATGAGTCAAGTGCTACGAAATTCCCGGTACAAAGTGTGGGAATGTCTTGGAAAATAATTTCACAGCAGATGCTTTCCTTGCTAGAGTGAGACGTCTTTCAAAACTACCGACTTTAAGAGGATACATTGTCTTATCTTACCCAAGAAAGTCTTAGCCTCGGAATTTTCCAAGCAAGCGGAAGCCGCGCTTCCACCATTCACCTTACTCGTCCCACCCAATTCAATCGTGAATTTCTACTAGAAATATTCCTACCTCTTTCAGTTTAATTCCATTCACCTTACTCGTCCCACCCAATTCAATCGTGAATTTCTACTAGAAATATTCCTACCTCTTTCAGTTTAATTCCTCTCGTCACTGACGAGAGAATATTCCTACCGATTGTCAGAATATGTCCACGAGAAAATTATACAAAACGATATCGTATCAAAGGTATGCGAGCTTCATCCGACGGCTAGCGTCGATTCTTTCATCGGTCGACTCTTCCATCTCTGACTCTTTAATAATCACTTTCCCATTAAAATTCAGTCAAGAAGATTCTTGGTGGTCTCGAGAATTTCAATACTTTCTTAAACCAGGAAGATCCCACACTGAGCGTTTTACTAATTGAGGTAAAAATCTTCCAGGTGGAATTTCAAAGGGGAATCCTCCCGTATTTTCTTATTAAGGTTATCCCTCGTTGAGAATTTCGTGTAGCGAGTCACAGGTGCATAATTTCCCAAGTTTACTTTTCGTCGACGAAAGAGAATATTCCATGGATCTCTCTCTCTCTCTCTTTCTGTTATGGGGAGCGGAGGGATCGTCCAAGCGACGGCAGGTGTTCGTAAAACTGTAAGTTCATAAGGAGAGAGGAGGTGGGCGGGCGCAACTTGCTTTTGGCAGAGATTCGAAAGGATCGAGAGGAGGAGGAGGAGGATTAAGAATGCAAAGTAGCCTGGGCCAAGCAGCGAGACGCTTACAAATGCGGCAGACTCACTCGGCCATCTTTTCAAGCCGCGCGAGGGTGTACCAAGAGTACTCGGATATTCTACTCGGGGATGGGATGGTTGGCACGAGAGCGGAATCTGTGTTCCAGCCGACGGACGCTAGGAACGGCTTCGTACACCTTTCCACAATTTCCAACTCCAGGGAGTCTGGAATCCGGTTTCCAGAGCGGATATAGAACTGGTATGCGCCAAGCATAACCAATGCGCGACTGCCAACCACCCCAGCTGGAAGGATTATTCTCGAGGATCAAAAGTTCCTCTTTCTCTTTTTGTAATCGAGAACCTCCTTCTTCTCCTTCTCTTCTGTCGAATTCGATATTTCGATATCTCAGGTGTATGACATCTGCGAGCTTAAAGAAACTTCGTTACAATTCTCGTAGTACTTATTCTCGTTCAGTTGGAATTCTTATAATTTGTTTTAAATAGTTCTTTTTCCTTCTTCTTCCTTTTAGATTATTTTCATTGGTCTACTTCCTTCATTTTTCACTCGTCTATGTACCCCTTTAATTAGAAGGATTTATACCTGTTTTCTTAGCCGGATTGCTGTTGCAGCAATTTATGACTGTAGTAGCTGAGTCTCCGCGATTCTCAAAGCATTCCGCGTGCAAGTACTACTTCCAACCAGTCTTCCCGTCGCTGAGGAGTATTAATAACGAGACCGCGTTAATTGGAGTTCCCCAGAGTCGATACGATGATCGCTCGAACGTCATTATTGTATACATAATTTCATTAGTCAATTCGTCAAGATTCGCACGTGATTTTTGCGAGTTCCAATCACTTCGAAGTGTCATACAGAATGCGTGACTGTTTGCCAAGAAGGACTTTGATTTATTACACCAGTTATGAATCATTGAACGCTTCCAGTGTCCTCTTTTATCGATTTATTATCTGTTTTCTGGCATAATGTCTGAGGTGTCCGAAAGAAAAATGTCAAAAGAGTTACGACACGTCGACTTGCGACTGGTTTCGATTAAAGTGAGAAGGGAGAATTGATAAGAATGACTAAACATGAAATGAAACTCGACTCGCAACATAACTGTAAACATTCCTGTCGACTCTACACTGACGTTTTCACAACTATCGATTGCCATTCATTATTATTGGACCTTGTTAAATTATTCATCGAGATTGCCAAGCATGTATCGAAGAGTTTAAATATAGAATTTCCATTATTACTTCCATCAGTTCTTAACACAGAGAGTAACTCACTTGTCAGTTCATAGATCATGGAGTTTGTAAGCGAGCTTTTAAGACTCACACTCGAAGTTGCTGTGCCTCTTAAAGCAAATGTCTGACCATTACTCAAACGCTAGTGAATGTGGAAGGGCTGTGAAGGGCATGATCGGTTGACAAACATGAAACGTTTCTTTATAGTCGAGAAATAGAGTTCTTCAGTCTTAACTGTTCTCTACACTTAAGATTTTCAAAAAACAAAGACCTAGTGTAATATTACACTATTCCCATAATATAAGAATCGACATAAGAGACAAAGGCGAGAAAGATTCTTCCAGTACACATTACTTGGAAGAGCTCCTTGAACTTTATGAATAACAAGAGGCTCGTCGAATAGGGTCATTAGAATAGAGAAACTTGACTTGGGTAAATGTGCCAGGCGCGAGAATCGTCGATGTAACGGGAGGTAATAGAATACTGACGGTGAATGTGTTGGTTGAAGAAGTGGTCGAGGAAAGTAGGGGATCCCATGGCAAGGCAGGTTTAGACAGAAGAGGTTAGTAAGGGCAGAGAAACCGAAAATGTTCCGCAGGACAATCGACGCCATGTCGGCGCCATGACTCAGGATCACGAAGGATGTGATTCGAGCTCCTGATGGACCACTCAGCATCCCAAGAACGACTGGCTTGTGCCGCCATCTGACAGAATATTCTCCAACCTTATCCTGATCTCCTTGCCACACGAGTCAATCCCCCCCCCCCCCCCTTTACTTCTCCTGGACAACTTTTCTATCCCTGCGGATCGATCGACAGAGTTCAGGGAAACCCTTCTCACTTTAACCTCTACCCAGCCACAAAACCCACCCCCACCACCCCCTCCAACCATTCCTCTCCCACTGGCATAGCCAATTCTGTTACACTGTACTTCACGAATACCACTCTGCCGGCCACGATTCTCTCGCCGACTGATATTGATTTCTCCGTCGATGCTGATGAGAGTGGGGCCAGCAGACTCCTCTCTCTCTCTCTCTCTCACCGCCATTTGCCAGATCGCCGATACAAATGAGTCGAGATAACTGAATTCGTTTTCTCAAATGTCTACTTTGTAAGGACGAACTCTGAATATCTCCAATGATGTTCCCTGCCCTGAGTGAATCAGTCCTTGATGAAAAGTTCGACGGTAGTGGATTGGCAAAAATATTTTCGCCATCCTATCCCTTTTGGGTTTACTACCACCTCTTTTCAATTTATGCTGAGATTGGTATTATTGATCCAAACAATGTTTGATTAATTCTATTCTTTTATAATCAAAAATCCTTTGGACTATAAAAATCCAAGAATTATGATATGGAAAAAAAAGAAGAAAGGGGTAGTTTTGATCAGGTATGGAATTTCTATGGTGGATATTTGGTTGCATCCGTTTGAAAGGAAATGCCAGGACAGCGATTTTTTGACAAAAGGGGCATCGTGTAGCATGGAGTTGAGGAATCGATAGCGGTCGGTTGTTCTGGCCTCCGCCTTCTTGCCCGAGGTCTTTTCAGGGCTCGGCGTAGGGGTGTTTGGGGCGAGACCAACCGGTCTCGACTGGTCGACCCGTCTCGCCGCCTTTCAACCCACCTCGTCCTGATTTCGACAACCCCTACTCGCCCAGCCAACCCGCCATCCCTTCCGCCGCCGCCGCCGCCGCCGCCGCCGCCGCCGCCGCCGCTCCTTCCAGCCCCGCCGAAAAGGCAACCCCTAAATTACCTCGCCACGATTTCGGCAGATGGAGCCACGTGCATCGACTGGCGGCAGAGTTTCTGACTTGATCAATAAGCAACCCTCCACAGGCAGCAGATTCGAAAGAGACCAGTCGTCTCAACGATTAGTTAAATTATATTTGTTAATTAATAATTAGAAGTTAAGTCCTCGGTGAATAGAAATGCAGTTTAAAATTTAGATAAAGCTTTTGAAGGAAGTCAAATTTTGATGAAATTTAGGAATCAGGGAAATAATGTTATGCTAAAGAATAAATACTAAAGTCAACCAAAATTGACCTAGATTCAACCAGGACTTAATAGAATTACTATCATTCGTATTCAAGACTAATTTTAGTAATGTTTTCCAACAACCAGAAACTAGTAGTAATATCATAGAAGCAGGAAAGGTACGAGCCAATTATTTGCAGATGCAGACTTTGGCTAGCTTCCAAAGCTAACTGAGAATTCTTGTATCCACCAAGCTTATGCAATAAGAGTCTGGTTTAACGAAATTCCACTTTGCTTATTGTATCTTCCATCTCTTGGCATACTTGATTCCAACTGTCTCTGTCCCGCCCAATTCTTTTATACCAATCGATGCTTCATTTTGCTCACGGCCACTCGGCTGCTCGCCGGTTTATGTAGGCTTATGATCTCTCGCTCGATCCTGGAAGAGACCACCTCCTTACGAAAATTGATCCTGCTATCCTTGTCGAACTTAAACAGCAGCCGGGCTCGAAACAGCTATGTTCTTGGATCGACGAAGATAGGATGAGCGTGCGCTGCTGCTGCTGCTGCTGCTGCTGCTCCTGTACACCTTTGCACCATCCTGCTTCTGCGTAGCAGGATACATACCGGAGCAACAAGGATACGATCCGCCAGTGGCCAATCGGAGCGAAGCTCTCTCCTCCTGGCAGCCGATCAATGCGAAACTCCTGTGTGTAGTACAGCGTGGACCAAGGCATTGCCAAACTGCTGCTCTCGGTGTGTCCCGGAGAGGGGAGAAAAGCAAGAATACCCGGCCATGCTTTTCCCATGCAGTCAGAGTGAATCTGACAGAGAGAAAGAGAGAGAAAGAGAAAGAGAGAAGCGTTGCACCAGCAATTCCTGCGACACTGGCTGCAGTCGCCATATCATTTCGCATTGGCGATCGGACACGTCCTACCACATCCAGTCCTGTCAATCCCCTCACCGATCCAACCGGCTATCTCATCCCTTCTCTTTTTCTCTCACTCTCGTTTCTCATTTTCATCTGTCTCTCGCTCTCTCTCTCTCTCTTTTTCTCTCTTGTCAGTATCGTGCAATTGTCGCATCGCTCCCGGCGAAATATTGTATGTGCGAGCTGTGAATTCAAAATGAACGAAATCCGGAGCGAGGTTTATCTCGACGCGTACACACGCAGAACGAACGACGCGAATATTTCTTGTCAGCGTAACTTGGAATCCACGCACGTATGTGAAATTAAGCCGAGTTTTATTCGATTTAACGGTGAGCAAGCTATTTCTCATACGCTTACTACAGAGTTTATGGTCGCTAATGTGTCAGAACGTCGAGGAAAACAATACAATCAGCAAGTTGACCTTCTACGTACGATGATCGTTAATGAGAGTGGCACTGGTAATGAAGTCCACCGAAAGATCTTATTGCTAGCTCTCACCGACGGATCTTTTCCTTTCCATTTTACATGCTCCCAAGGAATTCATTTTCTTGTGTTATGCCATCCAGTCTGGCAAGTATGAATCGACATGCTTTTTACAAAAGAGGATGGCAAACCTCTGTAAAAATGCATTCTCGGGGAATAGCAAGTCCTTGATGAATTTAATCCTGATCGTAAACAGGAGTATATATCCGTTTGCAGAAAATTACAACTGACTTGTCCTCGCGGACTTCCAATTTAATTAAAGGAACTTCGAACGAAGAAACCGAAGTTCTCTTATGGCAACGGCAACTCTACCGAAAGCGGATCTACTCGTTTAAGTTCCCAATGAAACGAACTGACCCATTTTTACTTATTATTACAACCATATAAGCCTTCATGTCGTACGAATCTTTACAATTCTTTCATGTTACTTTGTCTCTTTGCATTTTCTTCTCGACGACCGATTATTTCTGTACGGCAAAGCAATCTCCAGAAAGTCGTTTCGCAAAGAATATTTCCAAGCTCGATGTTCCATAGAGATACGAGGTTCTTTCTTATGCGGCGCTTGTGTTAGAGCGATCTACATGGAAACCAGATATTACCAGGCCCGTGGCGGCTTCTGTCTCTCTTTAGTTCCGCCCCTACCCTTTTTTTTTGACCTATCTGCTTCAGGGAGATAGCTAGTACTACCTTCTTCCTCTCGATTGTTCTTCGACGAGAGTGATCTACGAGCACCCTGACAACCTTTCTCAACGCGACTGATAATCAATTCGATTAATCCTGAGGATCCCAGCGAACCCCGGACTCACCTTGGTTCTACAGGTTATCGCTATCTTTACTTCAAACCTTTCTTCAAGGTACAAAGTTTCATAGTAAAGTACGAGAAGATTTTAAGAGATCGATTTTAAAATGACTCTTCAAAGAAAGGAATCTCATAATTGCGTAATTTAAAAACTTACCCCAATGATGACGCACTGCAACCGCTCCCACGTAGTACTCCATATCTGTAAAAAAATATATAAATCTTATTAATATCCAGATAAAAACGAATACATACAAAATATAGTCGATGTTTCCCTGACAGAGACTTACAATGAAAGTCATTGACTCGTTTAAAATTCCTTGAATAAATATTTACAATGTCAAGCGGCGGCCAATGCTTTCTTTTGGAACGACCGCCCTCGGATATTTCTGCCCGATGACAACCAGTAAACATTACTCGCGTGGAATCGCGACGAGATCAATATTCAGGAGTTCTGTTCTCGGCTTTTTCCATGCCAACTCGAATCGCGTCGTTCACTACTACGAATTTCTGTGAAAATATTTGAATGGAATTTTGCAAAACTTACATAGGACAGTTTGAAGTTAGACTTGATCGAGTGAAAGTCTCACTTTTGATTGAAGAAACTTCTGAACGCACTGGTGAACGAACGAAGAAATGAGAAAGATCAGTGAAGATTCTTGTGTTTTGTCGTTCGTGGCACAGCAATTGTCAGCGATCGGATCGCATTCTTCGAAGCTGAACCTGAGCTATTCTCTTCTGGCAAGCCAGATGCAACACTTTATACAGATGGCCAAAGAACTATAAAGAGTGGCGACACCCTGACTCAAGATTGCCGGCATATTCTGCAACGCGTGTATCTTAATTGGAACCTTGGTGCGCCAAGATAGCCGCTCTACTCGCTGGTAATCACTCCGCGGACTCAATTGCAAGCTGCCCGCTCATAAACTACTTCAAAGAGAATGAGAATTTTTATGCACCACTCGTCCATGAGCTTATGAATAAGAAACGGTGACATTCATTTTCTTCGAACAGAGATGAAAGAAAAGAGGGGGAAAAAATGCTTGAATAAATGGAAAGTTTCAAAAGAGGAAGAAGTAGTACTTTTCCTAGGTGTACTTCTATCTCACTGAAATATCCACTTTGCTTTTTGGTAGAGCTGAGCCAGAGGTATTCGAGTGCATTTCACCGGATAGCCAGCCAACCGCAATAGACATGCGAGACCGCCGGTAACACATATCGGCGATTCTCTCTCAGTCTTAGCTCTCTCTCCATGCCTTTATACGCCCGGTGGCAAAGTGCACGCTCCACTTTACTGCTCCGGAGGAACTTCTACCGTGGAAATATAACGCTAAAGGGCGAAAGCCTCCGGAACACTTCTAGTCTAACTGTACCTAAATACGAAATTCCTACGCGAGCCGCAAGTCGGCAAGGTAAGATAGACAGAGTTTCTTAAATGTAATATACGTCTTGTTACAATAAGTAGAATGTCAAGCTGAGAGAACATCAACTAGGATAATTCACTCTGTCTAAGAATCTGTCTCGATCACTATTCATTGGAAGTCCAATTATTTTGAAGATACGAAGGAGAAGCAAGGAAGGCTTTAATCACGAAGGAGCTCATACTCTCCTGAAACTTGGCGGCATACTGCAGCGAAGTAATATGCATAACGAGACTGGTCTCTCTCTCCAAAGATTTTAATAACGTTGGGTCGTAAGACTCCAGCCTGAGTAAGCTTGCCTGGTTTAAGGCAACCCGTTATACCTTCAGCCAGCTTCATTTCTTTCCGCAAGACCGCAACTGCTGCCTTCTTGCGACTTATTAAATATGTTTGTTTATGTCCGAACCCTCATCATACGATTATACTCCATCATAGTCGGAAGCAATATTGATATTCTATCAGTAGAAAATTCAAGAAAATGAGGGCAGATTTTCTCAAAGTCAAAATAAACAGATTGAAAGGAAGCTAGATTAAGATAGGAACTGAAGGGTGGATTTATGAGAGAATGGCATTTTTCTTACATCAACCGAGACCAAAAAGGTGTATGAGGAAGATGGGTTTTCAGTGTCGAGCAACGATACCCGCATGCTTTTGGTATCTCGAAGCGAAAAACGATCGAAGGCAAAAGATGCATCAACCGGTGAACGAAATCGCTTCCCATTCGCTTACCTGGCCGGTATTCTCCACCTGGGAACCCGCCCTAAACTAGCTATACCGCATAAGAAAAGCAAATGGAAGGTTCTGCCCCTGTTCGATGCTGACCCGCAAAAAAAGGAGGGGGGGGGGGGGGGGGGGGGGAGAAAATGTATAAAGGTAGAACCTCCCAGGTTAACTTCCTACGGGGAAATATGGAAAAGCTAGCAAGTCTGGTCAGCCATCGTTCGTCCCTCGCCATCTTTCCAAACCGTTAGCTTCACTTATCTCTCTCTCTCTCTCTCTCTCTCTCTCTCTTTGCCCCTCTTTCCACCTCAGCTACCGACCAATCCAATGTACGCTGCTTTTAGATTGGAAATTTTCCCAACTCACAGACTTACGCAGTCTGATATTTTAGCTGGCGATTCACCGCGTCACAGAGTCAAGGCATATTTACTAATGCTACTTTGTAAAGACCTTTCTTTTTTTTCATAGTTGGAGTGTTTTATCGTGTAATTAAAAAGTAGTCGTGTTCAACGATCGATCTTTTGGATTACAAGAAGTATGTGTTACCGTGAAGAAAAGTGTGTGCCTCGTCGAGTAAACGAGTTCTACTCTCTTACAAGCGCGCGACGGACTTCTTTGAAGTTTGATTTACAACCAGCTCAGGAATCCCGGCAGCCGCTGCTGCCACTGCCGGGTGAATGTTACGTGTGTTGCGCGCGGCCAGTATTTTTTTCACTCCTCCTTCGGTCGGCTCTCTTGCGCGGATGAGACGCGTAATAAATATCACGCTGATACCGGTAAGCGTCTCTCTCTTTCTCTCTCTTTCTCTTGGTCGATCTAATTAAGAGTCTCGTTAATATCGGCGCACTCGAGCGACTAGCGAAGAAACTGGATGGCTGCTCGGGGGGAATAAATGATATAGGGCGGCTTTTGCTCAGGTAAATGAATAACGAACTTCCTGCTGCAGTCTAATATAATTTAAGTATACGTGTATGTACTGTGTCTGCGCGCGCAAATGCGTGTCTCCGCTTCACTTCAGAGAAAGCGGCTGCGACGGGAAAAAAGGCGCATGACTTACGTGAACGCACGCGAGCTTACCACCGCGCCATATGATATTATCAGAGCGGACACGAGCGAGAGCGTTTGAAAAAAAAAAAAGCTACGCGAGGGTTGCAATGCTTCTATTAATTCCCCTTTTGCCCTCTTTTGTATTTGAATAAAAATCCCTTTGCCTTCGCTTTTGTCAGACTTTCCCAGGAATCGCTTGCATCACTCGTTCAACTCTTACGCGTATTAACCGTGGAATAATTAATGCGAGCATACACAGAGGCTCGGTCGTGTATTATTCAACTGTAGGAACATGAGCACCAAGACACGCCCTTTCCTCAAATAATGAAAGCTCGAGCGCAGCAACATAGTTGCGATCGTTCGTCGGCAAACTTCTACCACACGATAGAGTCCAGGTAGAATTAACGACGCACGAACGACGACGATGAAAGGAAGAAGGCTCGGCACAACCATCGCTAAAGAGAACACGCTCCAACACCGCTCCGGCAAATGAAAGACTTTGTCCTTTATCTAAATGATCCTAATTAAAAGGACGATGACTTCTTTTTAACTTGATCCAACCGATTCCCAAGGAATCAGTCTCCGAGTTCTCTTAACGATTAATCGAAATAGTAATTAAGGAGATATTAAATTACTAACAGTTTTTGTAAAGGATTCCATTTTTAACAAGAAGGTTTTTATCTAGATTGAATTATTCTTTAGTAAACCAAGATCGTTTTAGTTGTATGTAATGCTGTGCTCGCTCAGCGAATGCTCCACCATTTCCCAAGCTTTCGAGAATTTCCCGAGAACGAATTTGCAGCTTGTGCCAAATACACAGACACGCGCATACACATACTAGATTCTCTGTATATTATCGTGGTATTATATCCTCGGGCTTGTGCACTGCGCACGCTGTTGCAGCCGGTGAAACGAAATTACTGCAGCTCGGCGCATGCTTCCGAGCACCCCTGTATTTCTCTCTTTCCAGTTCTCTCTCTCTCTCTCTCTCTCTCTCTCTCTTTCTCTTTCTCTTACCAACGCTCTGCTCGAGCTTCAAGAATAACCGGGGCTCCCCGCCTCGAAATCTAATTATCCGAGAGCTCACCTTTATGACCGGCACGTAATACCGAAATTCCTGATTATTCTCGCCCAAAATAATCCGAAGTTCGCACATACACTCTTGCCAGAGGCCTTGAAATTCACTGTCAGAGAGAGAGAGAGAGAAGAAGCGCGATGGTAATCGACATGGACAGGATCGAGTCATGTTGTAAATTTTGTCGTTACCTGCCATGCGAAATACACGTACGAAATATTATTCGCAACTGTGTACATACTGTGTGTGTGTGTGTGTGTGTGTGTGTGTTGTGAGTTGGACATAAAAGCACGTTGTAAAAGAAGCGTGTGTACAACAGGGCAAATTGGCGCAATCGTAGAGAGCGAGTATCGAGGACGCCCGCCAATCTCGACGCAGCAATATTGTACCTGGGAAATTTGTAAAATTTCAAACACACTGATACGCACGGACTGCAGATAAATTGGAGAGAAAGAAAGAGAGAAAGCCGAAGTATATTGGATGATTTTGCATTCCGTTGCATGCATGAATGCATGCAACGATAGCTGAATATTCTGCACGTATCGATTCCATCGGTACAGGTTTATCCCGCTTTGGAGAAGTTAAGAGATTTTTATTTCCAAGTTTCATCCTACTAATTTATCGCTTGGCCGCGCGCGCGTAAGACTGCATTTGAAATGACCGATTAACTAAGATTAAGAGCTGAGCTGCTCGATATTTCAAGAGCAAGATTATTTTCTTCTGAGATGCAACCGAGCGTCTCGAATTTATGTAAGACAGTGTCAGACGTAATCGAGTCGGTGCACCGGCATTCAGATGAAATCTCGGCCAACGCGATTTAATAGGCGGTGGTTCGGATAATTTAATTACTGCTCAACAGCCGTTTAGCTTAATTTTCGCCGAGTAGGAACTTCAGAACCGGTGATATGCTTGAGAAACGGTACTTTCGACCTGTGTGCCAGGAACATAAATCAAACTCTAGCCTCGAGCCACTTCCAATTCCATGTGATACTGGGAAATCCAGGCTAGCTTCGAAAGGGATATGTCACAGCGGGATCACGCGGAATGTATAAAACGAGGAGGAGCGTAAATCTCCTTCCCTTCATACCGAGCCGAAGTATGAGGGCAAAATTCTATAGTTCTATCTTCCTGGCGAATGAGATACAAACCCTGATGCATCCGAGAAAACAACCACGAATTCAAAGATTTTGTCCGAAAAGTCTTGAAAACATTTATCAGTAATATGAAATCTGAAATATTCGTAAAACTAGAGCATAATATAAATGCAGAAGCTTCCAAACGATACCTAAAAATACCTTTTCTACTCGGACGGCGAGTGATTTTTTTCAGGTGACCCGAGCCAGGCAGGAAACAAGCAATGCTATGATTTATGACAGAGCCAGCCAGATTTACGACCGATCGCTCGGAGGATGGTTTGTTGGTTGACCAAAAAAAATCGCCTCCCGGGTCGAATCGCAGGCCGAGGCTACTGTCCGTGCCTGCGCCTAGGAAGCGGTGGTTTTCGTGAAACCAGAAAAAATCAGGAAGCGACAGCAACCCTTTCACGGGGACAATAAACCAAGTTACCTGGAGTGTCGTCGTCACAGCCGGACTGATTCGATCGGCGCAAATTGTAGGGATAGTTTTTTTTTTTTTTTTTTTTTTTACTAACGAAAAGGAAAAGTTCTGCCTGCGGGACAAGACTTTAGGAAATAGTCTCTTATTGAAAATACTTGATCCCGCTAGGTCGCTAACCCTTCAATTCCTCAACCCTTTCCTTACCAAATACTAGCAGAACAATTTCCACCAAACTTCGGGGAAACCATTCGACAGAATGGAAAGTTCACTCGGGAGAAGTCAGCTTTCCTGTACACACTTGCAATTCCGTGCAGCTGAAAACTTTTTCGGTATCTTAACATTTCAAATGCTTCTCGTTCTACCAAACTCCGTTTCCTACGATCACCCACCCAGTGCAATTGCAGTACGAGAGCAGCCATCGTACGTGGAATTCATAATGTGATACTCAAGAGTGAATGGATGTACATGCACGCGTTGGTCTGCACGATCTTCAATTAGGCTTTACTATCTTTTCGTTGAGAGGATACATAAACATTGAAGTATTCATGAAGACAATTACCAGACGGTGTCCGCTGATGGTTCTTGTTCCCAATGGAAGTGTAAGGAATATGACCCTCCTGGATGATATGAGAGTGGAAAAAAGCAGTGGTATGAACGACGCGAACCCTTAAATCAAGCGGAGCCAAACAAATTTACGAGAAACTCGATGGATGGATCGAGCCTGACCGAAATATCCTTGGTATCTCGTACTTTGTGGAAATAGGAATGCTAGCCAACCATTCCCTTTTCCTTCCAAATACTCCTCCTATCTCTCTCTCTCTCTCTCTCTCTCTCTCGGTCCACCCTCTTTCAGATGACTCCCTTAAAATGGACAGATCACGTTGTGCTTTTGGTATCCTTCGTTCTCTCGGTATGGAATCGGCCAGCTATCCTCTGGGAAATATGAAGCAATGTCCAGCGAGGATATCACGAAGGGAGAAGGAGGGCGAAGAAATCCGCATAGCACGTCATGGAAGGAAAAAGGAGAAGACAGGACCAAGACAAGGAATGTAACTTTGCTGGTGCGTGCTATTCTCTCTTCTCCATAATACAGATATATCCAGCTTGACTTCACATGTGTTATGTGTGTGTGTCTGTGTGGAAGGTACTACTTTCGCACTACCACATCGCACTCGGGGACACTGGCTTTTGTAAGTATATTAGTTATAGTCCGCCCCGATCCTCTCCCTTGTCTCCCACCTCCTCCTCCTCCTCCTCCTTCATCTTCATCCCCCTCCCGATCTTCCTCTGAAAGCCACAGCGACCAAGAGTTGCGCCACTTCGGGAGAGCCCAAGTTTTCGCCCTCGACTATTTTCTCACTTTGCCAGGAGAGCGGCACTCCTTAAAACTTGTTACGAATCAACCAGTAATATTCACGTTGATATTTTGGTGTTGAAGGCTTTTTTTCTTTTTAAGAGTCAGAGAAATATTGACAGAAAGCTAAATAACTGGTGAATGTTTATATAAGTTTCAACTTGTATATGGAAATTAATTGGTGATAACGGTAAAGTTGGATTACGAGTAAAAAAGTGTTAAGTATGTAACAACGTTCACTTTGCCAGTCGAGAAATGTGACCGCTCGTGGTTCGGGCGTGGGCGTTTCCTGCCTAATGATACCTGACAACTGTTTTCTCTCGCAGCGACTGTGATAGTTGTATAAAGTATAGAAGTTATATTTGTACATTGACCTGTTTTGATCAAGCAACTCTGAATATCACATATATCGGAATGTAGTTCAGTATGTATTTTAAGCTTTGATGTATGTTTTTGTCTTCCAAGACATCTCGTATTATTTCAAAAGATCCTTTATTTTCTGTTTGAAGCAGATGGCGTGGATTTTTCGAGGCCCGACGAGACCGGCGGAAGGGAAAATATTACTTTTGGCCATTTTCGTCATATCCGCATCACGAGTTTGACGAGCCGGCTTGTTTACGGGCCAATCTCCCGTGGATGCAGGCTACCCTGAAATACTATATTTTTTTTTCTCTCTCTCTCTCTGCCAAGCATAAACCTTCAAAGTTCTGTTCTAGCCGTCTGCTACGAGAATACTCCTTTCCGACTGCCAATTCTTTTCAAATAATAATAAAGTCAATACATTGACCTTTCCATGTGACCCTTCGTTTCAATGGTAATGATTCCGAGATAAGAAATCCCTCCTAATTAATATACTCTCAATTAATGTCAACTCTTGAACACTATTTAACTATCCAATGATCTATTTCAAGTACCAGTCAGACAAAATTTAAGAGCGTATGGCAACTCTTCAAGTCGAAAGCCTGTTCTTGTCCAGTGACACCATCTTCTCAATGTTCCAGGTCCCACTTGAGAACTCATATATTCTCCTTCAAATAATTTCAAGCTCGGTTTACCAACATACTCCCCACGTTGTCTACTTGCAAGTTCTTCCAAGATTCCTAGAGACAATTTGAAATCCTGCGGGAAGGAACTCCATCTACTTATCCCATTACACGTTTCAAGGACTGTGTTCAGCAGGAGGACTAAGTTCCACCATAATTTCACGCTGAGATATTCTCTCTCTTCTCTCTCGCACGAGTGCACTGGAGACTCATTCTCGTTTCATCGAAGTTCGTGTTCGAGAACAGAGGGGAGGAGGAGAGCGCATGCAGAGGATCCCAGCATCCGTTGGTCCATTGCTGTTGCGCAGGTACTATGTTGTAGGTATCGGCACGTAGAAGAAGGTTTGTCTCTCTCATACCTATGCTTACTCTTTCTCTTTCTCTCTCTTTCTCTCTTTCTACTTGGAGAAACAGCAAGGACGCAGCTGCTCATCTGCGAGAGAGGACGAGATAGTGGAAAGGAAACTGGTCCATGTGTGTGCGCGCAGTGTTTGCTTGGAGCACGTAAGGAAGCTTCGAGCGTATAGGATATATCGGCGTCAGCAGGGGATCCTCGCGGCCATTTTATCCAAACGTGATCTCGGCCAAATACGAAAATTCGTACGTGGCTGCAGTGTATATGAGCGGCGCGGCCTGCTCGATACTTTTGCCTTCGCCCAAGAAGAACCCAAGACTTTCATCCCGTTTCTACCCAGCAGCATCCCAACCAGCAAGGATATATCAAGCCGTGGGTGGATTCAGGTAGAAAATATGAAGAGCAAGTATTGCCCGACTGCCCACGCTCCAATACCCACCATACTTTTCTCTCCCTCAGTCTCGACAATCCTTAGATCCTGAGCTGAATAGAGACGAGAGAGATTCTCTACCGATCGATTTACCCATTTTCTCTCTTATTACACTCTCTCATTCCCCCCCCCCCCCCCTCTTTTTTCCTAATATTTCATTTCGTGTCTCCGAATACTATGAAATTCATGGCGAATATCTATTATACGTCAAGATTTATCTATGTCGAACTGAATCCGGTTTGAAATAAAAGTCGACATGCGGGGGAACAGGTTGCTATGGTAATAAGCGGCAAACTGCATAGGAAAGCGGTGGTACTTGTTTAATGACGGGAGTACGAAGATTTCGTAAGAAGAGTTATCGATATGGTAGAAAAACAAGTAAGAAGGATCAGCGAATCTGAGAATAACCGGCCTTGATAAACATCGGGCCCTTCTCCCAAAGTCGATTGGGACTACTACGCTTGACTTCAGGGGCCCTTCCATTCGAGGAATGCCTGCCGGGCGCGGCTTCTTAGACAATCTCGAGACGTACTGATTTAATTAAATTTAATTAAGCCTGTATTACCCAGGAGGTCTGCCATCTTTTCCAGGCCGCGGAGCAAGGAATCTCGTTATACCGAGCGGATGAAAAGCAGGCCAGAACATTTTTAAGACTGACAGAAGAGAGACGATGCTACTGGCATTCGTGGCAGAGAAATGCAAGAGTATCATCGAGCGAGTGTCTCTTGCACTGTTTCAGTACCACCGCTTGTACCTTATTTCTTTTCTTGAAAGCCTCTTGCTTCTTCGAGGGCCGACCAAGCATCAAGATTCCATTTACTCGAAGGCGGCAGAGAGAAAGAGAAATGCCTTGTAATTAAGGGGCCGCAATTACCCGTACTTTTTCAGGGGGCTTTCCTCGTCGACTCCTTCGCAATCGCATGCCAACTCACTATTCCTTCCCTCTTATCGACTCTCTCTCTCTCTCTCTCTCGAAAGAGAGAACCCCGCAGACTTACAAATCACTCGTGTCAGACGGGCATTCTGTTATCGACACACTCCTATACTACGATACGTTACACACTCCGGACAATGTGAACACAGAGAATGTGAAGAGTCTTTCACAGATAACCTTTAATGAACTGTACTACTTTTAATTCGAATAAAATCATATGAGTGTTTTTTATGGAATAAAATATTCCTGATATCCTGTTCCTTGTAATTATTCGATTTCCGAGATATTTTTCCTTCTGCACTAATGTCAGCCTTGCCCTGACTTAGAAATTATAGGGTTCAATGCATCGCTTTTTTTCCTATGCAGATTTATGACAAACTCTTGGTGGACAAGGATAGTCCATGTGAGAAAGCGGCGAGAAAGTCATCGGGAGCAAATGCGTATAATACTGAATCGTTTGTAATAAATTCACGTAAAGCATTACTGATTTCATTGGAGAATCGACGTAAATCCGCCGCGAGGGATAATGGAACCGTCTGTCGGGATTGCGTCTGCTTCGGTTCAATTAACATTCTTGCGTTCGCATCATCAGGCAGGCTTGAAATATTAAGTAGCTCGATGAAAACAAGCATCAATTGGAATCTGCCAATGGAAAGTATGCGAGATGAGAATGTACTGACTGTTAACGATAAAAGAGGGAAGCTTGACGTACAGTGGATGCTATAGTGATGACTAATAAGAACCAGTGTCTTATTCTACTGGGAAATGAAGTCGCCATAAACGTGGCATTATTAGCCGTTTACCAAGAACCAAAATAATCCAGGCGTCGTTTACACGCTACGAGAAGAGCGACTAAGAAACAAATATGTGTGACCTGCCTATAAATGTGTTCTCACCTAACAATTAGCGAGCTTGCGACGGCCTAGCTGTGGAATAAAGCAATGATGGTGCTTTATGAGGTAGTATAGATCCCCACCCGCAGCCACGCACTAACCACAGACTCTTCTCGGTGAACCCACACCTTCCATCCGACCAGCAGGCCCGACTATCCGTCCCCGCCATTGGCCCACTTGTCACAGAGACGAATACTATGTCCTTCTATCGTAAAACTGTCCAATACCTCGTAAATTATCAAACGCTTGCTAATCATACAAGTATCTTAGCCAATATCCCAATTAAGATACCACGAACTTAATTAAATCAACTTTATTATTATTCTCTACTCTTCTCATTTATAAGTTAATAAATTAAATATAAATTAAAAACCATAGAATTCACTCGAAGTGAATTTTCTTTATAAGATAATACCAAGTATGACTAAGTCATACGTTATTCGCTGTACCAGCGGAGTTATGAAGTCAGCGAGCTTTCCTTGGGCAATGCATAAAAATGGGTAGAATCTTTCGTTTTACAACAGTCGGTAGCCGAGCACTCTCATTCCCCGGGGAGGATTCTCGCGGATAAAAACCAGTTGGTATTTGAACTCGGACTCTCTCTCTCTCTCTCTCTTGGTGGCCGAGTCGTTAATTCTCTCTGAAGAACAGAAGGCGATCTCGCGCGATGAATTTATCTCCGGCGAGGTCGAGGACGTACATACACACGCCTCGTACAATGATGCGGCAATATCTCCAATGGCAAGGAGGGTCTACATTTTATATGATCGGTGGCTCGCGCTACTCTCGTTTGCTCCGGTGTGTGTGTGTGTGTGTGTGTGTGTGTGTGTGTGTGTGTTCTTCTCTTCTTTTGCGACGGCGAGCGAAGCATCTGCTCAATAAATTAGCCAAGTGGAAGCGAGCCGACGGTGCGCAGGCTCCGAGAACGACAGTGCCGCTGAGGATAGATAGCTGGGACGACGGTGGTGAGGCAGCGGGAGGTGAAAAGGAAGACGAAGTGAAGAAAGCAACGAAACCGAACCGAGGAAGATGGCGATCAGGCTAAAGGGTAGAGGAGGAGGAGGAAGAGGAGGAGGTAGAGAATAAGAAGGAGGAGTATGAGACAGTCGGAGAAGGTCAGAGAAAGAGCGAGGCGTTCACAGACAAAAATAAATGAGCGGCCCACCGAGGAAATCCACTCTCTCGCTCCGAAAATCAAGCGAATCGTTCCAATCTTCCCCCACCATTGCCCAACTCCCGGGTGCTTTGACCATCCTTGATCCCCCGCCTCCGCTCGGTTCGATCAACCGATATCATCCCTACCACCATCAGATCAGACGACGGAGTTCGATGCCACCGTGGATGTCATCGCGGGAATACATTTTAGCTACGAAGTCTCTTCCTCCCCTTCGCTCCGCTCATCCCCCTCCCACTTTTGTACATTTAAGCTTCTCATCCTCCTTTGGCTGCTGCTGGTTGTGTTGTTGGTAGATGGTGGTAGTGGTGGTGGACTTATGCCGTTGCTACCAGATGGAGTTCGCCCCGCACGTTGGGTGGGGGAATGTAGGCTTCATGGATCTCTTCTATCTCTCTTTGATTCGTCCGATACACCTTTTACCCTCTCTCTCTCTCTCTCTCTCTCTCTCTCTCTCTTGTTCCTCTCTCCAACGCTCGCTTCAGACAGAGGAGAGGTAAAAAGGCAACATCGTGGCAAACCCGCTCTTCGGCTCCTTCATTTTCTTCGCCGACTGGTATTCCCTCCTCCTACTATTCTCTCGCTCTGTTTCTCTTTCTACCTCTACATTCTTTCTCGGATGATTTTCCTCGCAACATCTTGCTTCTTCCTCTCACTCTTTTACTCTGTCTATCTTTCTCCCGAGTATCCTATCTCTCACACACTACCAATGCTAGGTGTGCACTCGTCGTCGTTGCACCTTTCCGTGAGAGGCGCTCGGCAATACGCGGGCGCAAACATGATTTAGAGTAATGTCCCACCCTCGGCCGGAAAGAATAAAATCTACGGGTGCACCGTTGATACCAAGCGCAAATAACTCGAGATATTCCTGAGCCAGTGTACGCCTGCCTCATCCCATACCTTGGCAGATCTCATCTCTTCTGGGTTATCCCGTCTATCTAATATCACCTGCAGCATCCTATCCTTACGATTTTCAAGGTATTCCCTTTTGATAAGCTATTCTATTTTACCTCTGACACCAGCTGGTATTCCAATCATTTGGTATTTGAAGATTTGGATGTAGGAATTGATTGTATCGAATGAGTGATTTTGAAAATTGAGAAATAGTATGTATTTGACATTTCGAATAAGTCGACGAATCAACGTGACTTGTTTTAAGGGTAGTTATCCACCTTTATGAGGCAAGCTCGACTCAATGGGTTAATGTTTCGAGCCAACAGGTGGCTGCTATTGGACCTCGAGCTTATGGCGTTACGACATCTTAAAGTGCCATTTCAACGTTTCCATTGATGCTCGTCTAAAGCGCGCTGTCATTACTCGCCTCGGTTCGTGTCAATGAGACTAGACTCACCACACTACAACTACTACTCGAGTTCATCACCCTGATATCTTGAGGAAACAATAGCTCGAAGGAAACGGGGGGGGGGGGGGGGGGAAACCGGAATTGTAATCGGTGGATTATCGTGCGAGCGAAAGAGAGCTCCAGTAGATTCGAGCAGTGGCGCTCCGGCACGGGCGAAACCGGCTCTCTCCTAACAAGAGTGGAAAGTAAATGAGATTCGCTGAGAGGGAGGAGAGGGGAGGGTGGGGGGTGGGGGGCAGAGTACCCCATTCAATTCGGAGCAAGCGGCTGGCAAAAAAGTTTCAATCTACTGGAATCACCTCTCGAGATTCAGCGTACATTGGCAGTGTGAGTGCTCGGGCGTCGTCTTTTCGTCGCCAAGTTCGATTCGTGAGAGAGGGCCTTCGCCGATCGGTACACTTGGTGTCAGCCAAAAATAGCCCCCTGGACCCTACGAGAAGACAGGTCCGAGAGAATTTTGTCTGCCACTCGAGGCCAGGCACAATGACATCGAATCTCTTGATAAACCATTTGAATTCTTACGGTCGAACGAATGAACGCGCACGATTCATCCCAAGACTCGGCACAATGATGCCCCGAATCAACAATTATCACAGCGGCATCTGTATGGCAGTCATTGAAAGTCGTGGACGGGGGCCTGGCTGCAGGGCGGTTAACCCTGGAACCATTCCGCTAACGGTAACGACCGCTTCTGGGGTTCGAGTCCTGGCTAAGCTGCGAAATGAATCGTCCCACTACATAGACTCCTCTCCCCTCTCTTCGAATATCTCATCCCCACCAACCCTCTTCACGAATTCCGCACCTCTCGCCGCCCCGGCGACAGTGGCGGCGCCTTTAATACGCATGCGCCATTCTGATGGAACTCAAAGATAGATTCCTTGCGAGAGTAAAAGAGAAACACCGAGGAGCGAGAAGAGGACGTGATATTGCCGCCCCCACGAATAGAAATGCACGCCTGATGCCTTCGAGGCCACGTATCGTCTGATACTTTGTCTCATTCGGATGAAAAAAAAAAAGCCCTTCCTGCGGCACCAATATGGCTACCATGAAATCGGTGTAATTAAGAGACAAGATGGCAGACATTTCTCCATACCATTGCCGTTAAAGGAAATCGAATATCAGTTTCATAAGTTATTGGCAGATAGTTTTATTGCGTTGAGAGTATCTTGTTCACGGAAGTAGTACGCGGTAGGATGTGTAGGTTTGAATAGGTTCGTGCGAAGATTTTCTTGGTGATTGAAGCTCCATACCGAAAGGAGCGGTGCACTCCTGAGGGAGAGGATTGGAAAGGACTCTCCCTGCCGGTAACTGCTACCAGTTTCAGGAGAGTCGCAGGGAGCACGCTCTATTACCGACGTGGAAATCGATTCCTCCACTGAGTCGAATCACGCCTGGTCTGCTCGCTATTCGCCAGTCTCATTCTACTTAAACCCACTTGTGTTGATTGCGCTCTTCAGTGCTGCCCACTGGACAGCGGATGAATGTTTCTTCTTCTGCTTGGATTCTTCATCACGTACTTTCGTATACAAGTGTGAAGAACTTAATTGTCCTTTGTAAATAAATACTTGACAAGTTTTATTTGATATGTTATTGTCTCATAGGCAGTCTAATAAAGGAAAACGTGGGAAAAAACATCTAAATCAGGTGGGCTACATTATTCAGGAGGACGTTTCAGCTGTTTTCGATATTATTCCTGCACTTTTGCTGGTGATTCTTTCTTTTTTATCCGTTTTAATACCCAAACAATCGATTTATGCACCGGTTGCCAAAGTAGGAAAACCTTCGAAAAATCGCAAATTTTTGAAACACCCTTCCCGACCGTTTCAGGGTCTGGTATTTCAGGCAGTGATTCAGTATTCAGCTAGGAAACAGTGGTATAAATTCCAGAACCCCAGGTCAAAGTTCATTTTTTGGCCCAAAAATTCGTCAAGGGGTATACCCACAAAAATTTGCGAAAAAATGAATTTTGAGCTAGGGCTCTGGAATTTATGTCACTTCTTCCTTGATGCAAGAAACTATTTTCCACCAAATTTCAGCCCCGGAAAATGCCGGGAAGTATGGAAAACATGGGAAAAACCATCAGAGTTAGGCGAAAATGAATTATTCAGGATCGGTTTTCCATGTGTTTTCGGTACAATTCCGGCATTTCGCCCACTGGTTTCATGTTTTCTATCCGTTTTGATACTCAAACAATCGAAATATCAAACATTCGCCAAAGTCCCAGAACCTTCGAAAAATCGAAAATTTATGAAGGGGTACATATGGAAAAATTTGCGAAAAAATGAATTTTGAGCTAGGGCTCTGGAATTTATATCACTTCTTCCTTGATACAAGAAAACATTCTCCACCAAATTTCAGCCCCGGAAAAGATCGGGAAGATTGAAAAACATGGGGAAAACCATCGAAATTAGGCAGGGTAAATTATTCAGGAGGTCATTTCAGCATGTTTTCAATACTATTCCAGCTTTTCTGGACAGGATTCTTTACTTGCTACTCGTTTTAATACCCAAACAATCGATTTACAAAAAATTTGGGAAAGTTCAAAGTATCGTCAATGTTTCATGAGGTTAAATCTATTCTACCTTCAAGGAAACCCATACATTATTAGAGAGACTGGTTTTATGGTGTGCAGGTTGAGGAGTGCAGTCGAGGAGAGTATTTAGTATGGCAGGATAGCGGGTGCCAGTCTCATATCACAAAGTAGTCGTGCATTCTACTGCTGGCGGCCTCAGAGGCATATCAGCCCCTGCATTCTACCAGGGCGGGTATTGCCAGTTCGCGTGCAAACTTATCCTCCATCATTCTACCCCTCTAATAAAGGGCGAGGAACGTCACACGCAATGGAAATCCACTGGCAGTCCAGTGGCTGAACTCTCGAGCGGAATTTCGAAAAGACAACAGCCATCGACTAAGGCAACAGGCTAATAAAAAAAAAAACTGAGATCTTCGATAATTGGGAAGGGTTAAATCTATGCTGACGCCTCCTGTTAATTAAAGTTGCATCGCTTATACATCGATATAGCTGTACATATAAAACTCGAGGAACCCGAGATCCTAGGCTGATGGAATTGGAGAAGGAAATCTCGGAGAGTGTCTCATTAAGGGGTGGAGTTGAAGAAGTGAGGGTGGAGCACGAAGGAGTCTGGGTTGGACTTTCTAAAGTGCATCTCGAGCCGGAGACTCCTGAAAATGGTTGGAGAACGGCACAGCTCTGTCTCTCTTTTTTTTTCTTCTCATCCTTCCTTTCAACTTTTTTGTGCTACAAAGTATACTATTTCCAACGAATAACTTAATTCCAAAAGCCGGTCTAATTTATCGCCGACATTTAATGCCACACATGTGCGTGGCGCTAAATCTCAAGGGCTGCAGTCGAGCTGCCTTAGCCCACGTGTGTACGCCCTGCTGGTTATATCTACAAAGTAGACTTCTGTTTTATTGTGAGACCGTGTTCCCATTACCCGAAAATCCTTTACGCCTATTTGAGACCACTGGCGCAACACAATTTCCATTCCGGCCGTGTCCCTCTCTCGCTCTCTCTCTTTCTCTCTCTTTCTGATGAGAGAAGCAGTCGTCGGCTTTTATGGCTGAACTCACACCTCCCCCGGCAGATGCCGACGATAAGTCTACCTTCTCGGATTGCAATGTACGACTGGCAGAAAGTTGATCATAGTGCAAGCTTGCCAGTAATATCGCCGTGTCAAACATACAAACGAGTACATTTGAACAAGTTCATTACTATTTTTGTCACGGGCTTTAACAGACCACTAAACAGGCAAGTGAGCTGGCTTCATTATCTTCAAGCAAATATGTACGACGAGCAATAATTTGCATGTCCCCGGTAATAACTTAGTACAGCGCGAGCGATATGTTAAAACTAACGTCTGGCATAACTCACAAGCGGGAGGATGCACATTGTAGAAATTTCGTTGGGGAGTAAAGTACAGCTGGAAAACGGCATCGCATTCCACTAACATCGACGGCACGTCTCTGGCAAGCAACAAGCATTCTTGCCGTTTAGGATTTCAGTCCTTGAGAGACCCAGTTCTCTCTCTTTCTCTCACTCCGATACGAGTCCCCTTTTCGAAGTAAGACCATTTTTTGCCCGAACGTTCGCCGCTCTACCCTTTTTTTCTTGGAGCGAAGTCCGACTGTCGGCGAGAGGGAAAGACGCTTGTCAGAAGGACAAACCAAAAGAACTGTTCTGCCAACTTGAAAGCTTACCGTTTCCTTTTGCAATTGAAACTTCGTAGTGGGGATAATATAATTCGACCTATTTATTCTATCGATAATAATAAATCCATAAGACTTTTTTCTCGAAGTCACGCATGACCCATGTTCTGCAATATTCTGGTCGGCGACCGGATCAGCTCTCAGGTCAGCGTCTCTCTCTCTCTCTCTCTCTCTCTCTCTCTCTCTCTCTCTCTCTCTCTCTCTCTCTCTCTCTCTCTCTCTCTCTCTCTCTCTCTCTATCGTTCATTTTCTACCACGAGCAAATCTTGATCGATAAATCATTCTGTAATGCAAGGCGAGGCGTGGCTTGCATCGAGTTTCCTGACTGGCAGCGCGTACCGAGTGGCCACACGAGATCCATGGAATTCATATTCGTGGACAAGCTGGTGCCGTGACTGTTCGGATAAGTGATTGGATGGTGAACCTCGTCGTAGAAGGAATCAGACATTTTAACGGATTCCTTTCCCAATGCAATACTCTCACCGAACTTCTATTACCGAAAGACAAATAGTACTCGACTGAGAAATATTCCACGAGGGACAGTTGAACAATGGAGATCTGGTTTTATGAGTGATTTCCAAACTCGCCGAATACTCGAGGTTCAACTATTACAATAAAGACAGCGACGGCTTCGAGGAATCTCAAGTTTACATTTGCAATGCTAACACTGTCGCTCCCTCTCTCGTACTTTTACTGAGATGTCACTGAGAGAACAATTAAACGATACCAATAATAAAAGACGTTTGCTACTACGTCTATTCGAACGAATCACTTGGAAAGTTAAGGATCTTAGCTGTCCGAGTAATTACTTTAATAATTGGCAAATGAAACTGTTTAATGCATTTGATCCTGCTGTGTTAACCTGACATTTCAATCCACAGGGAAGCTGCTATGCTGATACTTGAAAAGAAAGTCGTATCGTAGCTATGCAATACGGTGGCTCCCTTTTTCCAATGAAGTGGTTTGCTTAATGAAGCGGAATTTAATGGCCGCGAAAACAATTGTACGACAGAAGAGTGAGAGATCAAACAGGCTCTATCGGCGAGAGTGCGTAAAAAAGTTTATTGCCGGGCGGAAAGCGCTCTTTAAAAAGGCATCGCGGCCGTTCTTTTATGGGGCAGTGATTATGCTCTCTCTCTCTGGGCCTAGCTCGAGAGTATCGCAATGTTCCGTCTCGACTAGTAGAACTTGATAACATGCTGTTGTGCGAGAAGAGAGTAGCTCGCAACCGGGACTTACATCGATCCTCTCCGGCAGTGCAGTTGTTGGGCGTGGCAGTGCCGAATCTTGCCGGGGAGAAAATCTATGTAGAATCCCGGGCGTATCGAAGAAACGAGAGCGCGAGAGCGACCTGTTCCCCACCCCCCTTTTCGAACAACTTACGCGCCCGCCGTCGTTCCTGTATTAAGCCCAAACTTTCTCGTAATTAATTTACGAGCAAACACGCCGATAATTCATTTTGCTTGTGCGCCAAGAGATGAGAATTCCGAGGCTTGAGATCTGCGGCTCAAACTCTCAAGCGAACGAGAAAGAGAGTAGAGGATGTATTAAGTAACCTGAGAAATTTCCAAATACTCTACCGTCGAGCCGAGAACGTGCCAGTATGACCGAGCGCGTGGAATTTACGGCCGCTTGGAAACCGTAATTTACTGTATTGGCGAAATTAATGAAATGTATAAAGAACTGGACGCGCGCGTCCAGCAATGTAGGGATGGAAAAATGTGAGAATGCGCTCGGGCAAACTCTGATAATTCATTGCGATTGGATACTGGGAGTTTTCGAAGTGGTAAGAAGGCCGGAGTGCTTCTCTTTTTTTTTTTTTTCATTCGGGGTTCTACACGGAGCATGGTCATGCAATGTACAGCGCTCAAGAGCTCGAAATCTCATTAAATTACCGAGTTATCATACACACATTGCTGGCCTTCGTTAATAGCGAGGAACGAAGCGCACCGGTTGCTTCTCCCCCCCTATTTTTTTTTTTCTTTTCTTTTCGATCCGCAAGCCGCCGGGGTGTTCTACCGCTCGGTGTCTCTCGGCTGTCAGAATCGAGAGAATCGGCCACAAATAAGGCGCTGTCGGCCACACAAGAAGATTCGGCATCGCATACCGCACGATTACACCAGACGAGCACGTTACTGCTCGAGGGCTCCGAACTCTCGCGCTGTTATTAGCCAATTATTTGCATTGGCGATAAGCGCGACCTTCGAGTCGCTTCTCCGACCACAGAACGTTCTCGGCCCTCCTTTCCCCCCTCCCCTTTTACCTGAATGATAAATTCGGATAATGCTCACTGATTTGTTTATGCCGACAGTTGCAAACCCACGACTAATTGGCTACCAATCGCACGTTAACGGTTAAACACGATTAAACGCATTGCAAAACTCTTTAAAACTCCACCGACAGAATTCTTATATCACCTAATTATTCTTCGATTATTGTGAAAGAAATTTTAATTCGTAGAAAATGTTTGTCTTTTACAAGAAAGAATTTACTTCGACGAAGCGAAGAAAACTATGCTCTAGGAAATCTGGTATGTCCAGATCCCTAAAGATCTCCTGTACAATGGTAACTCGCAACCCCCAATCCGTTACCTGGCTTTTTTTTCTATAATTTTCTGCTTGGGTCAGTCGAGCAAAAACACGCAAACAAGTCAGCCCGCCAGAACGAATGGGGCATTGTGTTTAAGCTTGGTCCATTGGCGAGGTCCGGTTACAAGAGGACGCGGAGATGAAGTAGAAGATGCCGATGCTCGAAGAGAGCTGCACACCGTTATGAATTCGTCGACGAAATAACCAGACGTTTGGTTTCCGGCTTCTTCTCCCTCCAACTCTCAACGCCCTTGCTACTTTATGGTGTTGTACCGTGCAAAAAAAAAAGGGTTGCACTCCCTCATAGCTGGCTGCTAGATCGGCGCCCTTAAAGGGTTACCGTTATTGTACGATTGCGAAATTCGTCCGGGGCTGCTGCCCTGTGCTCTGCCTTGCCCTCACTCATCTGTCGACATTCGGCAACGACTGTTCTCCTTTCCTGACAGTTGTTAGGTCCAGCGGTACATTTTACACTTCTCACGCGCTACCGTTATTTATTTCTCTTGCCAATACCAGTGTTAGTGAGTGTTACAGTGTGTGATTCTTTTAATTAACCGATTGGTGCGCGAAGATGGAAGACAACTCTCAACCGCCATTCTCTGAGAGCTCTTTTTCAACCTACTAGTAAACCTAAGTTAATTATACTGTGTAATTAGCACGACTTGCTAAGAGGAAAACTAATGACGACCGGAAATTCAATACCTGCCAAAAGCTCGAACACCTTGCGCCATTGAGCATTGATCATCCCTCCGGGTCCAATCTACATGATTGATTCTCCGTACTAAAATTTCTCTTCCTCTCTCTTTCTCGGCGCCGCTTTTATTATCGCCGGCAGCGCTAAGCCGCCAGTTCGCCTTTTCTCTTCGTGACAGGAACTTTTCCGTGAAAGATGAAAAGTTCCGGCGAAACTTAAGACCACCAGCCACGGGGGTTTATTGGTGAAGAAATGGAGCGGGACTTGCCTCGTGTTCTCTCATTACTCATGTCGGCCAATCAGGATTTAAAGGAGCCCGACGGAATTCTCAAGTAATAATGAAATAATCCAGGAGGAGGGGCGAAAGTATTACTCCCCTATTGCTATTAACTTCGAAACATCCTAATGAAAGAAGAGAGAGAGAGAGAAGGAAAGAGGGAAAACCTGAAGTGCTTATCTAATTCTTGGAGGATGTGGAATCATTACTTGTAATTGGCTGAGCCAATGTAACCGAGGCCAATCTGTAGACTCAAGCTGTCATCAGTTTGTTCGACGAGGTCGCGTACACGTGTTCACCAAGCCTTAATGTTTACCATCCAAACTTCGAGGGATCGTAGCTAAAGTCTCTCTCTTTCTTCACTGTTATCTCAAGAGAGAATAAGAGAGAAAGAGAGGTCCGAGGAGTTTATTTCTAGGAGGTAGGGAGCACTTGGAAGTCGTGTAAAAGGCGAGCAACTCGGTCATCGCCGTTGGGAAGGCGCGGCTTCGTGGAAATCGCGCTGAAATACGACGCCGTGCTTTTTTTTACCCCTCCCCTTATTTGCTCTCTCGGTTTCCTTGCCAAGCTTAGCTCGTCGAACATATTTCCTCGTGCTTGCAAGCTCTGTTACCAAGCTCTCTCTCTTTTTGCAAGAGAAATTTCCATTGCCACTGTCAAGTTTACCGCTTATTATAATAACGCATAAAAAAATGATAAGACAAGCTCGCGATGACAGGCTCGAGGTGGTCTTGTACGTGTAGGAAAGTTGTGCAAAAATTCACGGACAAATTCGTCGTCGGGTTTTAAGCAAGATTGACGAATGGCTGTAATGAAATCGTCATAGTACAGGCAGTAACTGTCTCATAAAAGAACTATTAACTCCCGTTCGCGCGACTTGTCGCAAGCGACATGTTAATATTGCCATCATTCGATTCATCCATGCGAGCAAAAGCCGATCGGTGAGATCTCTCCTACCTCGAAGATGGCGAGCGATGATCCAGCATGGATAATGAGTGCGGCAAATTTTCAAAGGGAAGCGAGCGAGAAGATGCGATGGTGGTGGTGGTGGGGTATGCGAAGGTGAGAGCCAAGGACCTCGAAGAACTTGAGGTCAGCCGTTTGATTAGGGCTGGCGTCGAGGAGGAGAATCGGAGGAACGTAATCTTGGGCAGAAAATTACCTACAGCGAGGCATAGGAGTGCGCCAGCTCTCACATCCTTCCCAAGAGGGTTTCAAGGAGGACTACCTTCGAGGAGGGTTTCGAGATCGATGCCAGCAGGTGGAAGAAGGGTGAAACGTTGGTAATATCTTCATTTGCATTGATGGCCTATCTCGCCGCTCAACCGATTTCGATTGCCCTTCCTTTACTCTTAGGTCATTCAGGAATTCTCTCTCTTATCTCTAAGAACATATTCTATGAATTCTTGCTACTCTGTGTAACATCGAACTCTCTCTCTCTCTCTCTTTTTCTCTTATATTTAATTATAAGAGTACAAGAAATTCAAATAGATACGTCGATAATAAATACTACAATCTTTCTCAGTCGCAAGAATATGAGTTCAATGACGGAGCAACTAGCTCTGGGGTTGCTACACTCACAGCAACATATTTATCGCGAGAGCACTTTAAAAAGGCAGCAGGAATGCAAATTCTTCTATTAATGGTAGAACGAGAGGGAGGAGTTGGAGGAGGCGGAGGTTGTAAGATAGCGGTGTAATTTAACAAGAGCGATCCACAAGGAAAATAGAGAAGAGAAGGCTTCTTAATGAAGTAGAAGGGTGGGAGGGCAGGTTGCAAGACGGCGCTATAACTTTGTTGGCGATTACACACAGGGAATAACATTGCGAGAAACGAAGATATCGCTGGCCCATTTTTCTTGCGTGTGTGTGCCGCAATAAAAGGGGCGGGTTTCCCCTCCCTTGATACTTCTTTAATGGATCAGGTTCTGCTACCTTGATGCGGCCAACCTCTCTCCACGGCCACATGATTCCAGCTATCTTCGGCTTCTCTCCTCTTAACCAATCGCACCCAATCAAGTTCGACGAGAGAACGCGGCCCTTGCATAGCTACGGTATCCCTTTACCAAACCTCGCCGTGATCCGGCCTTCTCCTCTTCCTTGCCGCTTATTACAAGCTATTCAACTAAAAGGAGTAAAACCTGAAATTAGTTCGAGGCTCGCGCACCCCAACTACCCAACCATGGGAATTCAGTGCTCGAATGAGCAACCTTCGTCTCACAATTATCTATCGATAGCCTTCATTACAGTGGTAGAATTGGATCTTTGGAAAATCGAATTTCCTTGGGTTTTGTATTATTTGGTTAAGTAAGATTTAAGTTAGAATTAATTCTAGGGTTGGAAAGATCGAGATGAAAGGAAGTAGGTTTAATTTTCTTAAAGATGGAAACGTGAGTTGACTTATGAGAAGATGTGTCGCGGCTTTTCCGAGATGGTTTCGGGCTTCTACATTCTCGAATTTACTTCAGTGCATTTGCTCTCTTGCCGGCGGCCAGGCGCGCGGCTACTACTTTTACGAATTTAAAGGCTCCTCTCTCCCCCTTTTTCTTCCGCTTGATATCCCGCCACGAAGGATGCAATGTTCCCCTGATACGCGAGCGCACGCTCGGGCATAAATCCCCAAGTGCTTTTAAGCTTTACAAGTTCTCCCCGAGAGAAAGAAGCAGAATGTCGCCCCCGATCTCGAAAGTTTCGCCGTAAGCGCGAGCTGCTCTTACACGAAAGTTCCATGCGAGAAGTCCTATAGCCGCGCTCTTCCAGTTCTCTTGGCCAAGAAACATTACATGCTTTGCCGTAAAAGTCTTCAGGCAGTGCTCAAAATTCCTTGAAAAAATCTAACTCTCCTATTCCCTCGAACTTTTACCATTTATATGTTTAGAAGCTCATAAGATTCGGACAGGAAACCAACAAAGGTATCGCGTAAGAAAAGACGAAGTTTTAGAGCAAAGATCTCATTGGCAAAGATACCAATAAGAAAATGGATCAAGTACATGTTACTAATTTAACTCGATGAGAGAAATGGAAGTCAAAGTCAAAGTACGAGTCCAAGGAGTACTTGAGTTCGAGCGAAGGTGATCAATTAAGGAAGTACGAGCGCTTAAAAATATATCAACTAACGGGAAGGACGCTCGTAAATTCGTGAGGAGAGGGTTAATCTGGACCGACGGTCCAATGAAGCAGAAAGCCTTGCGAATTGGAGAGTGGCGCCAGGGCTCGGCGGACTTCTCGATGGACTGACCTTAATAACGTTATTCCTGGAATCCAGCCAGAGCGGATACCCCCCATCTTATACGTTCCATACGCCTCGATTTCCGATCAAGAGAAATCGAAGTCCTGAAAGAGCCAACGCGGTCCTCAAGGAGATGAGAAAGGATCCAATCGTCAAAAGCATGTTTCTGTATAAGATATCCACAGGAGTGGCTCACTCATCGGATCAGAGAAAGAAAGAGAGAAAATCGAGAGGAAGACATTGAGAAAGAAGAAGAAGGAAGAGTTCAATTACCATCGGCTGCGTCTTGTAATGTACGCTCCAAGAGGATGCAGCACCTGCATTTCCAACTATACTACATGCGTCGCCAGAGACGTCCACTTGGCATAATCAGACGAGGATTTACGCACGTGCCGATACTTTCAGACGCTTCTGGCGTTCATTAGAGATAATTCTATCTTTATCTCTTTCTCTCTTTCCTACTTTTTCACGCGGCGGATCCTGCACTTGAAATGCACGTGCACCCTGAGGGCTCTGGACCAAGAGAAGAGATGCTGACACTGCAATGCCGAGAGGAAGGCCATCCTATCGACCGGCGGTGCGACGCGCGCATGTCCTTAAGCCGTGAAAGCCGAGAAAATGGAATCATGGCGTCCGTCTCATCACAACTCTCGGCTTCCTTCTGTCTTATTATTAATTCATTGTCTTTAATTAATGTATAACAGATGTGTTACGATTCACACTGACATCTGAAGAACGAAATCATCAATTGGAAAGAAAGAAATAGTGCTAAAGAGAAAAAGTATTCATGAAGTGTTCGTACGTGTAGCGACGGCGCAGATACATGCCATTTAAATTAATATTGCATGTGAAAGATTAAGTGTTGGAAAATTTTCCATTCGCACAGGGACACTTGTGATTTACTCTATGCAGATTAATCTTAGAAAAGAAGTGTAGTTTAATATCCGCTCATGTGACAAGATCTTGCCAGAGAGACAGAGACGAACTACGAAACCTCGGCCTCATCGTTCAACCTATCAAGCAAACTTATTACACCAGGGGCTCCTGTAATTTATCTCAACTTGCACATGTAATATATCCTCGAGGTGTGAAAGCTTGCGTAATATAAGCTGAATTAGCTCCAGTTTCTCGAAGAATATCCTACCATGAAGTTTAATCTGATAAAGTGTAGTCTATAAAAACTACACTTTGAATCTCAGAACCCGAAAATCACAGGCAACGAAAACAAGAAGAAAAAAAAGAAGACAATCTTATTAGAAGACAGACGTCAATTGGAGATATAAACAGACAGTGTATACTAAGCTGTTTGCTTCCAGCAACTCATAATCCATAACAAACATAGGAGACGAAAGTATATGTTTAGGAACTCTGAGGCGTTCCCTTTGGAATAGTCATAGTGCGATGTAGTTCGACGGGATTGTCGAGTTGAGTATCGGACATTCGTGCCGGCCGCTAAGTCCGCTCCCTTTTCGTAGTATATTAGATTGGTTTCGAAATACGTGACCTCGACGTAGAATCAACCTCATTGCGAACCTCCCTGGCAAAGGGTCTTTGCCATCTCTATTTGAGATACACCACCCACGTTGACGACTTCAAGCAAAGTGTCGTCGTTGCAAGCTGACCCAACCTTCTCGGAATAAGTTCCTCCTCTTGGTTTCCTGTAGCTCTCTAACATGAGCTGCATCCTCCTATGCCAGTTTTGGGACAGCCTCCTCCCTTTTTTTTCTCTCTCTCTCTCTCTCTCTCTCTCTCTCTCTCTCGTCTAGGCTGCGCCCTATCCGACGCAAGCCCTACGGCTTCTATGCACGCCATGACACAATGTGCCTCAGACTTCAAACAGTACTGCCCTTCTCTTTTTACGAGGGAACTTGCATGAGAATCGTTTAATCGATACTCCCCATTTTGCATGATTTCCCCACGCCATTGCAGTTCCAGCCAAGAACTTTATGTCGACAAATTTCTACTTGGTTACTCTGTGCATAAGAAGAGAGGACAATTCTATCGGTTACTTCGTCACGACAATGATTCTGGTAGGATTAAAGTTGCTCGGAGACGGAACAGCGATTGAGAATTCGGGAGATGCTTTTGCCAGGGTTTCCATGCTTTCTGGCTGACTGGTTGTAAAACGAAAAGAGAAGTCCAGTGCATGGCAGCAGTGTCGAGTTCGTGCTTGGAGTCTCAGGGTATCCATTGCTTCTTCTCCTAGAGAGAAACAAACTCGTTTTCCAATGTGTTCCACGCCGGCGGACGAAGGCCTCATGGAAGAACGGAGAGCTTGGCAATTCCTATGCCAACGACTTTCCGTAAAAACGTCTCATATCGTGAGACATTGTCAAATATATTACGCCATTGCCTTTCGTGGATACGCCGCGCTGTAATACATATGTATGCGCTTGTGGGAGACAAGGAGAACCGTCTGGATAGAAGATCACGTGCCTACGGTGTTTTACAGTCTCCCTTGATCAGAGTCTAGACAGCCGTCCCTCCAGACTACTTGCAACCAAGCCACAAAGACCATGGCTTTATATCCCTCCTCTGCCAAGACACGAATTAATTGTCACCTTCATGTTGCACCGGTCAACTAATATCCTCATCCGGATCACTATCTTCAAGGTAGCCTTCTCTTTTTGTCATCTTCTCAATCTCTTAGATATCCCAAAAGACAAATTACTAGAATTCTTCTCAGATTGAACTCTTCTTTGTTTCTAAGATATATACTACATTTTATCCAATTAATTCTCATTTGCTTCTCATCCACCAAGTCGTCGTTGACGTATTCTTCCATACATTTTCGCTGTTCGTTCCTGCAGAGTTTTCATGTCTTCCCACGAAGTACAGCGGAGCACGAGCCGTGATCGTCGCTGGCAAGTTTCCTCAGCTCGTTCACCCGGGACTTCAGAGTCTAATGAGACTTCCAACGTCGCCATCGAGATAGACGTACATGGATATGTATCTCTATGTAACTAAGCTCTTGGTTACATGGTCGTCGCCGTTGCCTTGATACATAACCCTCAAATGACTACATACTCGGTGAAATACACATGGATCTACGAAAGCTAAGGGTTTTCTCTCTTCACATACACACTGTTCCTTCACCGATTTCCAACAACGACTTCAACATTTCCTGCTGAAATTCGTCCGCGGCGAAGTCCTCTTCGCTTCGACGACGTCAATTTTACGCTGCCAATCTTCACCGTCAACAATGTAAGACGTTTTACGTCTCACTTCGAAGAGCAAAAGAGAGAAGAGGGGATGAAAGAGGGGCAGAAAGAGGGGCGAATAAAATTTCACCCGGACGGAAAGACCACCAGTTTCTGATGAGAGAAGTTCCCAGTAAGGCGAACAGCCGCGCCTTCATAAAGCGAATAACCCGAGCACACTTGCCAGTAGTAGGCAAGTATCGCAATCTGAGAAATATACGAGATTCTTCGTACTCAAAACTCAAAGACTCGAAACAATTGGCTCTCTCACAGCTTTTGGTGAGAGATGAAATTTCAGTAGAACCGCGCGGCCCAATAATCTCTTGCATGTAAGAACGTCTCAACCTGTATTTTCACGCACTCTACGCGGTGTATGCCGAGGTTGCAAGCTGATCATTTCTAAAAATAATGAGAGAGGGAAGATGATAGGCCGAGGCACGAAAATCGAAGGGAGAGCGAGGTGTGCAGAACGCCGCCCAGCTCCGGCGAGGTCATGCAATAAACAAGTGGACATTGCGACTACGGGCGCGCGATAATCCGCAAATGAGCGTAAAGAATCCTGTTTACGATATCGCTCTGGCAATACGCCCCTGTGTATTCACCTTTCTCTCTTCTCTATCTTTCTCTTTGTCTCTCTCTCTCTCTTTCTCTCGACGAATCTGGCTACGTCAAACTGCCACTCGTCGCCGCACCGCTCGCAAGCGGTCCACGATCTTAATTGAGAAGTCCTAGAGAGAAACCCCTTCGATTCGCGAGCAGGTCAATTTACAGCGGGAGTTATCTCCGACAGGCCGATCGCCTGATTGGTCCGACCGGTATTTTAAGGACAGTGTTGCGGGCATTGCAATCGTAAAAGATCCCCTAAAGATGCCGGACCATACCAGTCGAGCGGTGCGACGCTACGAATAGTTTGGATATCTTGACGTACCAACGTTGCTTTTAAATAATGTCAACCCTATGTCTCTCTAGGAACAAGATGGAAATCGGATTTGTACCAAGGATCTGAGCTAAGATAGCGTTCATGGGATCTGTATCGAGCACTTTACTTAAGGGCGATTGTGGTACGTCGTCAACTTGAAAGTAGAGCATGACAGAAAATGCAATGTTACAATCGAAGTCTAAAATATGCTCGAAAGCTGTAGAAAATTACACTGGGAATTCCAGGGATTAGAGTTGAAAAGGATAGTTAGGAATATTACTTCGACCTACAAAGTGGCACAGCTAGAAAGCTGAACGGGAGAGCAGCTACTGAGTTTCTCGGTTGCAAACAGTGAATGTTTTCTTGCACGTAGAACCGATGACGCTCTCGTTTTCGTTGTAACAGTAATAGCATTTAACATCCTGTACAAGTCGAACGGTATCCTACAGCAGTTACCGTTCAGCTAAGGTAGAAAAAGAGGGTTAACCCTTTTTTTGCCTAGGCTATTATTACAGAAGGCAACGGCACCAAAGGGTGTACCGATAGGATTCTCAACTTTCCAAGTTCTACCTAAGTTTTTGCATCCTTAAATAACTACCAACGTTTCACCCTTTTGGCATTCGACTTCCAATGATGCAAACTATTTCAGAAGAACGTGAATTCCATGACGGAACTCTTCACGGTGGTAAAGAATAGTGCAAATGCAAAGACACGGTCGACTACATTCTGGCAAAGTATCCGACGTGGACGAAGGCGTGTTTCGAGACTCGAAGATCGCAAAGGAAGGACTGTGCTCGCAGTAAAAGACGGGTGGACGCTCGTATGGCAAAAGATCAAATGGGAAGTTCGGGCTGACGGTTGCGCTTTAGGCACACGAAAAGAGAGCATGAACCTAGCATGCTAGCAAACGGACTATGTACTATCTACATAACATACACTGCCAGAGGAGACTTTGCACGTGTCCGTAGACGAAACATGAAAATGCAACTGAGCAATGCAGCACACGGCTCTGCCAAGTGCAGAGTACTGCAGTGAGGCCAGTTCAGTTTATTCTTGCCCAAGAAAATATTTCATGCGAACACCACTGCCGGGCGTATTTCCACGGATTACTCGGCAGCGGACACATTATGTCAGCTAAAATCGTCGACCTATGAAAGCACGAAATACTTGTGACTTCCAACGCCAGAACATACCATTTCGTATGCATATTTGGTTCGCTTGCCAAAGTCGATGTAATATAATCCCAAGAAATTGGAATAAGTTTATGACGGTTCGTATGATTTTTTCCTCTTCTTTAAAACAAGACTGTCTTTCCAAGGGTGGTGTTTCTAAATAAAGACTTGAACGTTTACAGGTCGAAGCCATGAGTGGCTGCTCGCTGGCGAATGGAATACAAAGAGCAAGAGGACGAAGAGGTGTATACTACAGTGGAAGGACATCGAAGTGCCAGAGAGGAATTCGACTTTCCATTTCGGTCACGTCGACTTCGCACGACCCTATTTCCGCTATGCTATCGTCATCTGCCTTTCGGCGGATGCGCCTGCATCTTTTACCTCCGACTATCCTGCCAATTCACCTCGAAATTATTTTCAAAATATTCTGTATAATAAAGGAAGGGTTTATGCGTTTTGCGTTTACGTGTTAGATTAAAATCTTGTGATAGGGATCTCTCATGCACTGACATGCAGAGAAATTTACTCATTTCTATGTATATGCACTAACACACTTTACCAGATAGTTAATTTATAGTCGAAGTTCAACAGTGCATTGCAATTATCTGTAATTATAGCTTAACACTAATTATGAGTCGTCAAACGTCAACACAGTTCAATATTTCAGCGAGGTCTTGCAGATAATTATAACTGTTACTATTATCACATTCAGGTAGCGCAAGTATCTCTAACTACTGTCATAAAAACACATTAAGACATTGTTGACCAGTCATGTCACCACAGCATCGTGCTAAGCAAATTATATATCTGCAAATAAAATTACTGTAATTTATTCAAATCGTTCGTTCAATTATGTAAAACAGCTGACGATATCCAACAGTTTCTGCATAAACCAGCTGGTCAACAATGTTGAAGGCGAATCACCAATGTCTGACTGGCAACAGTACTTTCTCTACTGTTCAGCCAAGATGGCTGAAGGCAAGTCAGTGTGAAAAACCGAATATCTCACAAAGGTAGATCGAATCCCGTCAAGGCAAACAAGCCGCCGATTGTATGTATCGGAACCAGCGTTAATTAACAGATCAACTCGAAAAACAGGCAAAACAAGGTGTTAGTGTGCGCTGACAAATAACCTCAACGCGATAGTCCTGTAACGATGTTCTCATGCTAATATCTGAGCGCGCCATCGTCAGGAGCTCCTCCTAACTAAGTATGTACCTACATACTCGAATCTCATGGTCCATGTGTGCGTGCGCCGGCCCTTAACCCGTTCAGCAACAAGGCTATGTATGCAGGCACACACACATAGAATACACGGACACAGGTTGCAAAGGAGACAGTGAAAAGGACGACTAGAGTTTGGCTCGATAGCTAATCGACAGAGGGCAATGCACGCAGCAGCAAGGATAGCCACAATCTACTTGCAATGCCCGACCAACATTACGACTACTGCATAATTATCACAAATTAAGAACTCGTCGAAACGTATGCTTAATTCATGGCGAACGTTGTGCCAAACGCCATAAAACACCCACCCATTATACCACTCGACTCTCGCGAGTAACAACAATTAGTCCAAGTAAAATCTCAATGCGAATGCTAATCTACATGATAGGGAAACATGGTAGAGAAATATGGCTGCTCCGGCAAGAATGTGGCGGACGCCCGGCAGGATTCGGTCCTTGTCTTATACTCCTATCAGTGGGATCAGAGAAAAATGGAGGAGTACTGACCTGCTGCAAGTGTCCAGAGCACCGGATAATTGGCACACATCATGCAGTTGATCCGTCCGGTCACGTGGTGGCCAGGCACGTTGGGAAGGATCCAGTAATCCAGTGGACACGCATGCGCGCTTTACCGTAGCACACTGACTTACGAGCACCGCCGAGAGCACTCATCGAAGAAAGCCACCAAGATCTCGTCGATTCGACGTACGCGATTACATGAATCGAGCGAGGCTGCCGCGCGTCGTCGCCTCGACTGTCTTCACGCTTTTGTCCACCAGTCTTGGAATTCTCCTCTCCCCTTCGACCCCGGTCCTACCTCCACGGTATACCAAAGTACAACGAACCACCGAAATCTATCCGCGCGTACACGTAACCCGGCGATAATCCAAGACGACCGTTGGACACTAGGTTAATTCCGGCGGCAACAAGACAGTGTTTCAACGTTGACTTCAGCTTGCAAGCGGACGCTGGTCACTTGCAACTCTGTTCTCGCCGGTAATCACGAATCACAAGTGACCGAGGTTTCTCTCTCTCTCTTTCCTACGCGATCTCGATCTTTCTCTCTCTCGCTCTTTCTTTAAGCGCTGGGTTGCAGTAGGTACGGCGGGGAGAGGTGTGAATCGGCCGGAAGGTGGTCGTCAGTCACTCTGGTAGCGGAGGTTATTAGCGAAGCGCGGGAGTTTGGCGCGCGTCCCCTTATCGGTAAGAGCGGGAGTCTGCCGGTGCGGCGCGACGATGAATATGTAGTCTATGGCATAATCGGAAGTGAGGAGGCCTGAGAGAGGAGGCGCGCTGCTGCGCGAGAGAGTCAGCAGCCCGCTTCCAGGCGCTGCCGTCGTCCGTCTCCCACCTACGCCAACCTCCTCTCTTTTTACTCCTCGTCCTACGCGGGGAAGGTGTTGCTGGTGGGTGGTGGTGCGCCTAGGTGCCGGCTCGTTTTGGCCCTTTGCTATGTCTCAGACGAGCGTCGTCGTCGTCGTCGACGGAGAAGAGAAGCCGCGGATATATCAAGTGGGGGGGGCGCCTTTATGGGTTTGCATCCTATGTACTCCATCGTATCTCCGGCTGGTTATAGCCGTCGCCGCGCGACAAAACCCACCCACATAACCTCGTCGTGCTCACCCCGCCGCATATCCCCATGCACTCCTCTACCCACCGGCGGCCTCCCAATATGTTCGTATAAGACTACACGTATTTCTAAGTCTCCTCTCCCACCGCGTGCACCTGCACCTTCAGCGAACCTACGCTTCTATCCACGAGCTTGTATGGCCACTCACATGAGAACCTGGATACCTCCCTAATCTTCCTGTGTGTGTAAGTATGTATGCAGGCATCCCTCTTTCAGTCTGGGTAATGCCATGGGCTCATATTACCAATATTGCCCAGAATAAAAGTGGTACTACGACTGCTCTATGCTTTCCCCTTGGCAACTATGATGCACTACTTTAGAAAAATTCACATTTCCCAAAGTACTTTTAGTAATAACTCTCCTTCACCAATATTACAGTTTTTGGAGGCATATACTCTTCTGGACTGGGCGGTGAGTACATTATTTAGTCTCCTAGAGCAAAGGATGCCGATCATACTACCGGTAAGGTAGGAGACGGTAATTTATCGACCCGTAGATATACCGGGTATGCATGCAATAAGAAGGAAAGTACTGAGAGATAATCTCCTCTGCAATCCTTATACATCTATGCGTCTCACTCAGAGATAATATCGAATCTCATTAGTAATATCGACCAAGGCTTTTAAGAGATCCTGGGCAATATCATAATTCAGTGGATAGTCCGCAGCACTCCCTATAAAGACGAGTGCTCCGCCAGGGAGATATTTGAAAAGCTAGGTGGAGAGGAACCTTGCGATAAGTCGAGTTCCGCGTGCGCGGGGCAGAGTCAAAAATAATGTTGAAAAAGTCGTAGGGAAGTCCGGGTGGAAGTGGACGAAAGCCACCACGTCAATCGTCCGCCGTTTCATCCACCCCCGCAGATTTGCCGTGAAGAAGGAGAGAATACGAGAGCGAGCGAGAAAGCCTGTGAGAAGAGACCGGGAGGGATGGAAAGGAGCAGTAGCTTGAGTTTGGTGGGGATGCGTTCCACTCGCCTGGCAGCCATGATGCTCGATGGGGCCAATGAGGATAGTCCGTAAGGCCGTTACGGCGTAATGGCCGTTGCGCGCCGCCCAATGTAAAAGCCGTCGGACGACACGCTTATTGGTCACGAAGGCGTTAAAAGTTTTATTGCATTCACTGACAGTTACACCCGCTTCTGAAACCCCGCCAGACTCGAGCCGGCGACTCTCCACGCTCCTCGTTCTCTACCTTCGAATCGTAAAGTGCGCCGCCAGAGCACCGAGAGCTCCTATGACCGGCAACGACGAATACCGTCGAAACATCTCCTCTGCAAGCATCCCCCCCCCCCTACCTTCCGTCTCCACCCTATCAACTCTTTATCAAAGTCTATGGACAAACCTCATCTACCACCTGATTCAGCACCTAATCTTCCTACAGTAAATGGACCCATTCATAGAGGTCTGACAACAGGTTGTCCTATAATTCTTGTATCTATTGTTATGGATAAACAACATTTTTCCATCTAGCTAACTGAAAAACATACTACTTGTTGTCGCATGGATAACACGAGTATTATTGGTATAAGATTATTCATTAACAATGACAAGCGCATGGAATTCTGTAGCACTGAGCTGAATTCTGACCTTTTCCAACTACTGGCGTGTTAAGCAATGTAACATGTAATTAAGTAATTTAGCATATTGAGGGCGTGAAACGAGACAAACGAGATGTAATCAAAGAACGCGTCACACTGGCAGTGTTATGTCACTGATTCCAAGAATAATTAACTGTTGTATCTGATGCGAGCTGTCAGGTGATTCTCAGGAATAATTTAAGCGAGGCGTTAGACCATGCTTTAGACAATTAGAGGCTAGTTTGATTTGAATTGAACAAGAATACAAGACAACATAGCCAGTCGCATGATCTACAATGATTGAATAATGCGTTGAAATCGTATGTACATATGATTAGAATAATGACTAATCGACCAGAGGATTGCTGTTTATATTAGATCAAAAGATGATCGATAAATCACATCAACCGACACGTAGCCAAGCTAATAAACGTTGCAACGAACGAAAGTACCGCACACGTAATCTCTTTCCTCTATCGAAAGAGTGTCATTTACTGCCGGCGCATGTTAATTAACGAGCAGTCTAGCAGCGAAGTCGCGTGTAATTCCAGCGTGTTTGCTAGCGCAGCAATTAAGGGCACTCGCGTTCACTTTGCCCGCTATTAATTATTCGAGTGACTTGAACCTTTCAGCGTGGATGAATTCTATCTTTAGTTATCGAATTCGTACAAACCGGTTAGTGTACCGGATGCAAAAATTGTGCATCCTAGAATTTACTCAGACATATTTACTCACCGCTATGTGATTGATCAAGCGCCATCGTCGCAGCTTCCATCTGATAATATTGTTCGATCATTTTGTATCAAAGGATGAATAATGAACAGCAATCAGCTGGTTAATATTCATTGACAGTCTTCACTGGAACCACTTGTCCGAGATTTTCGCTGACGTTGCACCATCGAGCGACAAAGTTCTTCTCAGCTTTGATTCGAAGCAATGTTTACTTGAATCTTCTCGGGTGACGATTGACCGTTCGTCTCATGATGAGATAATACAAGTTCTTGATACGATTCTTCCAATTGCGCATTATTGTGCAATTTCTCGGATTTTTCCCGTCGCGTTTGCCACTCTTCTGAAGTCGATGTTTCTCTGAACAAGTATAACATGTTCTTACGCGATGGGAACCGAATGATTGGATAATGTGAGAACGAACGCTCGACAGGAGATGATTAACAACCCTTTCTAGGAAGGGAACCAAGACGGGAAGAGCTGAGAGGATCGCGGAATAGTAGCCAGGGCGACCATGTGCTCCATGACTCTCTGGGATTCTGACTGCGCCTGCGTCCCTTGCTTCTGACCCCTAGAAACCTCTCGCGCGACCTCCTCCAGCATCCACCCCCGCGTTCTGTTACTCCCTGCCGCCGCTACACGAGATGGAATATGCTATAAACTATGTTAGCCGACCGTTACTGCCTCTACATTGGTCATCTACAACGTGTACCAAAGCATAGACTGTCCACTAGGGGATGATCGATGTAGTTCCCATGAAACCCAAACCCCTTTTACGTAAACAAATTTTTTTTTTCACCATTCAACAACCGAATATTTCAATTATAAGTGCCAGTGATATTATAGAAGACAAATGAAAAGAATCCTGAATGAAGATACAAGTATTTTAGAATTTTAAGAATCCCTCAACAATTCAAGACTCATTGATTGATATTCTTACAAGTGAAGATTGAAGTTTTACCTACGTCAAGTGAATATTTGAAAGGTCCGTTCGAATGGCAGCAAGGAACAAGCAATGGAGAGCATCGACCAAGAAATACCGTGAGAGGAACGAGCAATCTCTGACTCATTCTATGAGGGTATCTTAAATCTCAAGGACTTTGCGTGCACCAAGAATACCAAGCAATGTCTCACGTATCGGGATAACGAATCAAGAGACGCGAGCGAAATGGCTAAGTTCCTTCACTCATCCTCTCTCCTCTTTTCTCCATCTATCGAGAACTCTTCACTGGACTCGCACACTCTCCTCTCACCAATGTTATCGTCTTCGCACACCAGGACACTCGGAGATCCGACGAGAATCTTGAAGCTTCTGAGTGTCATCTTCGATAGATGTTCGATGCAAGGAACTGGAATCCACGAGGAACTGAGAGGAGACGAACGGAAGCGCGACGAGTCTTCGTACTGGGTGGTCCACGATCCGTAAGGGAGGCGAGGGATGCATGATGTGCAGTCGATGCACCCTCTTTTACGCACTTCCTCCGACATCTCCCGTACACTCTTGGTCCTCTCTTCCTTCCAGGTACACACCCATGCGCACTGCCACGAAAAAGCAGTGAGGCCGAGGAGGCAGCATCGTCGAAGAAGGTGAAGCTTATTCGTGTATCGAACATTCGCGTCACGCAGGGTGCAATGAAGGAAGAAGGAACTCGTGCTGGTCACCGTCACGAATGCCTACGGGCCAATGGCGAGCAAGCATGGGCGTACTCGGCTCTCACAGCTTTTCTACCTTCTTATCTATTCAATTGGAGATCTTCATTTCCGTTTGCTTCGTCGACCCTGCAGATACCGCTCAGTCCACCACCCCCACCGAATTCCTCTGGGATGAGCTTTATCCTCACTGTGTGTGTCTGGCACCCTTCGCTCTTGGGAAGGACGGAGTCAAGGAGACATTGAGGAAGGCCAGGGCACAATGGCTCTGATAATGAACCCATTTGTCGGGACAGGTTTTGCCTTGCACATACACTCCCAGCAACAAGCTAAAGTGACTGTGCCGCCGCACGCTACTCAGAGACCATAAACATGAACACTCCACCAGGCACTGACACCGTTGACGATCGAGCAAACATACTTCCATCTTTATAACTGTACCATTAACAAAGTCCACGAAATTGTATATATGTACAGGTGGGAGTATCAATTCTTGATAAAACGGATCGGAATTCTAAAAGAATCATCGAGTTTGAAGTCTCTTATCTAATAAAAATAAATGTTCGTAGGAATATAAATGTTAAAGTGATACCAGCGGATAGTCAGAGATATTCGTTTGGTACTCGAAAGGAATCTGATGGAAATTGTAGAAAAGTTCGAGTTGGAATGCGATGGGAAAATGTAATCTTGAACGTTCGATGCTGCTTATCAGACAATTACAGGGAAATTTACAGCGATACTTGGCGACTGCTCGCTGAAATAGCATTAGAAACTTTGCCCCTGAGGAGAATGGTACAACCCCTGGAGGCTTAAAAGTTCTTGACGCGGCTGGAACGTGTCCTCGTGCGACTCGTAAAGGCCTCGACAGGAAGTTGCATAAGATGTAAATCACGCGACAAGGGCATAAAGTCACGATTGCTTCATACGCGATATAAACCTGTTGTCATAGGCGAGTGTGCCTTGATGCAAATCCTCCGATGTTATTACCAGCGATAGTAATGCACGCTCAAGCTTCTACATGCATCTAGGAGATATGCCACCTGCATTGTCACTTTGTACTAGCACGCATCTCTACCAAGGAGATCTTGCCAATGACTTTAGTCATTTACCGGTGATCTTAGATCGTCGGGATCATTTTCATCATGAAGCCTATGCCTCGTTGCAACCCGTTGATGGATTGCAAAGGAAGAACCGTTCCCTTCTAACGCATAAATATTCATTATAACGATACTCGTACGACCTTTGCCCGAACGAACGCGGAATGAGGGATAACTTAGGATCTAAGGTTTCGAGAAGCACAGAAACGCACTAGAAAAGATGAAGTTCCATCGGGGAAATCTTAGACAGGAGAGAAAAAAAGAGAAAGTTGGCCGTCGCCGATAGAATTCGGCGGACGCTCCTTCCGCAAGGATTGCTCTATAAAAACTGGCCTAACAATTGAAAACATAACCCACTTTCACTCGGGATTCCGCTGGACATTTGGCACGTTCCTATGAAAAAAGGGTGGCCCCTTGTCACCGGACGCATGGGAAACCAAGGGAGGAAAAGAGAAAGTTACGCGTTACCCTAGAGACTAGGATTCCGGGTATGAGAGGAATGTTTGGGATGCTCTAAATGCTTTGTGTGGAACAATGCATTAGTTTGCGGATGACTATGGTCTTTGATTTGTCGAGATTAGACAAAGTCTAAACGAAAAATCAGAGACTAGTATTAAATAACATCAGAACAAATATAAGCAAGCTTTACATTCAAGATTCTGAATTCTATCCGTTATAAGTCATGAATCAATGAATTATTTCACTAATATAATAAATATATATTTAACATTATACATTTATATGAAAAAATTCTTAAGCTTCTTGAAGGGATAATTTAAAGAATTAAATTGCCAATGATTTAACTCGTATCCCAAACGGCAGCCAGACTCGCTGGCAGATTGTCGTATCCAGCAGCCGGGATTAAGATGAGCGGGTATTAAATGATACCGGCGAATTTTTATTTTAACAGGGAAATATTTCGGGGTCGATAACGTCAGGATAGAGCGAGTTGCGCGGCTCTTTTTCTGCATCAGGATTTAAGATGCAGCAGTGACGGCGGCGGAGCCAGTCACATGGCGCATGGTCGCGATGCACAAGCCGGCAAAGCGAGCGATTGGGCGTGGCCAGCGCTGATATGACCGTTCGGCCAATCGATAAGGCTACATCCCCACCAAAGCACCACCAAAGAAACGCATCAGCCAAGAAACCCGCGACTTTTTACTCCGAATTTTCTTGTCTTTTCTCTCTTATTTCTTAAAGATTGAACAGAAAAACTTGACAATTGACTGTCAGGTAATTATAACTCATTTATTATAACATAACCCAGTCAAAAATTAGAGAAAACAACTGATTAATGCGAAAATTCTGAGGTATTACACAGCATAGCAAGGCACGAATGCCAAACGCTCAATTAGACATGCTTCAACCAGTAGCAATGACTCAAGAGTGGCTCGCGTCACTTCCAGCTACACGTGCTCCGTTCCCCACGAATACCATTGACAAGAATGAAGTAACACTCGCAAGTTTGATCTATTTGATTCAAGTAAAGTGTGAAACTAAGAAAGTGACTCTACAATTCTTCTGAAACGAAGAATTCTCTTAGACTCGCAGTGAAACGAATGACATTACAAGAAGGAATTTAAAAACATCATAAGTTTCATCCATGGAGCTTGAAGAAAGGATTAAACTCTTTGATACACAAGAAACAGCAAGTTTTCTCAATCTAGCAATGAATGAACCTGAATAGAAACTCGAGGAGAATCACATTGGAGCTGTCAAGTGAAGAGTGGCTAGCAGCGGCGAAGAGTTCGCAGTAGATCTCGCCAGTAGAATTAGACTGTTTGTAGTCAGGCTTACCGTGCGGTGCGCGTGGTCTCTCTCAGTCATGTCGTTGGTGATCAACGCGGCGGCAGCGGCGGCGGCGTCGGTGGCGTCGGCGGCGGCGGCACGCACTCGTCAGCACGCAACTGGCTGTAGCGCGACGATAATGCATGGAAGCCCTCAGACGATACTCACGTGACTCGAGCAACGATTTCGCAAGAAGCGGCACGCGAAGGAAACCGTTGCCACCGCCTGCCGCGATTCCCTCTTGCACACCACTGACGTAACACGAGTCCAAAGCACGAGGAAACTCCGAGGCGGCGGCGGCGGCGGCGGCGGCGACTCCCCTTTGAGCGCGAGTGGCTTTAGAAAATGAAGCCGAGTAAAAGCGTGCGAGGGAAAGGAAAGCGGAAACGCGGCCTCTCGCACCGAGCACAATGCTGTGTATGGTGAGCAGTGATGGTATCCGCGAGAGCGATCAAGGGTGGTGCGTTCGGGAGTAAGTGGATCGAGCGGAGCGAGTCTGATCGGAGCGAGTCAAGGGCGAAATGTAAGTAAGCGGTCCGCGTAAAGAACTGGCTAGGAAAGTGCGACACGAAACGCGCGCGCCTCTCGTTCTCTACCAGCTCGTACGTTCGCTCGTTCGTTCGCTCGTTCGTTCGTTCGCTCGCTCGCTCGCTCGTTCCTCCGTTGGTTCGTTGGTTCGTTCGTTTCCTACGGACTTCGGCGTTCGGCGCACTGTATACGCCTTTGGCTTTGCTATACTATAAGGTAGTAAGTGAGCGAGAGACCAAGCGGGACCCCTACCGGCGCAGCCGTACATCTTAGTATTATGGGCAACTCACATTGGAAGATACGCCATCAAGCATAGCCCTAGCGAGAACGCGAGAGCGAGCGAGCGAGCCGAGCCGAGCGATTGTAAAAGTTTTAGGGACACTTTGCGAACACCCTCCCGTGCCCTGCCCCTACCCGTGCCCCGCCGACAGCCGCCTCTACGCCCTCTCCTCCCTCTCTCCATCTATACCCCCCCGTATACCCCCTCCACCCCCCCCCCCCGCCTGCTCCCCTACTTGGACCCTCTCTCGACTCGCACCTACCCCCTGGATGCCCGCTCCCTCTCGCCACCCTTTCGACTCTCCTTCCTCTCCTTTCTCCCTGCTAGCATCCATTCTCCTCTCTCTCTTTCTCTCGATCTCGCGTTCTCTCTCCAGCCAGACCGACAACTCCATGGACCACTGCATCCCAACCGCGCCCCGACCCTCTCACTCCGCAAGCTTCCCTGCGAACGGAAAACCAGGGGCAAGATAAACAGAGAGAAGACATAGGTTTATAGGCAGAGAGGGAGAGAGAGAGAGAGAGAGAGAGAGAGAGAGAGAGAGAGAGAGAGAGAGAGAGGATGGTACTGGAATAGGCAGATGTAGAGAGAAGACTACAGGGGGAAACGAGACTATGCACCCCTCGGTGTACCCGGACGACCGACCACCACCCCCCTGTTTCTCCCTACTACGGCGCCGCGACGCTTCATACCACTAGCATCGAGGAAGATGGCGATCCCCCGAAGCATCGACAGGAACTCCTTGCGGCGGAAATGATTTTCGTCTATCTGTATGCAACTCTTGATCGAATAGGCAGAAGTTCATCGAAGAGTGTTTTAAGATAGTCACTGTACGAAAGAATGGACATGAAATTGTGGTAAGGGTGAAGAAGAGGAATTGGACTCTGTGAGAATGTTAAGTAGCTTTTGTGAAAGAATTCTGATGATAGTTGAGAGACTTTTGATGCGAGGGAAGGAAAAAGATGATGGAGAATCGTTGTCGTGGATGTTGTGGATGCGATAAACGATTACAGAGAAGAGTAGCCGGCTGTAACAACAGCCGGGTATGCAGGGGATGAGAGGGGAAGATGCTTCGGCTTCTAGAAAAAGATGTCGAGTGGAAAAAAGGGATCTTGGTCAACGATAACGAGAGAAGAACGTCTGTGAAGCACTGGCAGGGGTGGCTGATAGAGATGCCATTGCGCCGAGACAAAGAGGAAATCTTTCAGCGCACCATTTTCTTGCCACTGTGCAGTGGCGCCCTCCGCTATTCGCCTTCAAACACACACAACCCATTGCACCCCTTTTTTTTTTACCATTGCCCTACGGGCTCGTCGATCCGACGCTGGACCGATCCGGATGCTGTAGACAGAGTCGCGTCGGATCTCTTTTCCCACTGAATACTTTGACGAAAGCTTTACCAAGAATCGCGTTAAACTCACTTCATTCCAATAGTTAAAATAAAATTCTTGTCACTCTAAAAGTATAAATATCTTGAAATAATCCTGCTTTATTTTTACCATTCATTTCAATACTTGGTATTTCGTAAGTCAGTAATAAATGTTTTCTGTCGCTACTGAAAGTACACGTGCGCCTGCGGCAACTTGCCGCGCCATCGCGTTATTCTCTCGAGGTCCGAATTAACGATTGCCGTTCCCAAGAATTATGTAGATTCTCCTGGCTTCCCCCCACGGGACTTTTTCATTCGTTATCAGGGTGGGACTTGAGAGAAGACCGGGGCGCATACTGTCCACCAGCATGCCGAGTGGTTTAAAATAGGGCCTCGTTAGACATTCCTAAGATAACGCGCGCGCTGTAAACCTTTGCACAACTGGAGATGCAACAATCTTGCGAAGTTAGTGAAAGAGAGAGATGGTGCGAGACTGGCAGCCATTGGAATCCCGGATGCTGGAAGCTTCTCCTCCAATTACAAAGTTGCGAGATTGTCAAGACTGTCCAGGTGTGTTGCCAAGAGTAAGGCCCTAAACGTCTGTTGGCGGAGTGGCCTGTTGTGTAGTTCGCTGGGAATTAAAACGTGCGGAAACTTTAAGTACCCGGCAATGCGCGAGACCACAAGTGCAACTTGGCTGTCACGTGATTCCACCTCCGTATTAATCCCAATTAAAGCGGAGATACCAGGGGCGCATTAAGGCTCAGGCCCGGCGGCAAGCGGCGATATAATAAAATCGCAAAATGACGGCAGCGACCATCCTGACGTTATTATCCGGTCACTGGCAAGAGCACTGGCCATTGGACCGAGCGAGAGGAAGAGAGGGCCTGACGGTACTTTGCACGAGAGAGCATAAAATAGCCGGTTAAATGCGCCGAACGCATACGAAAACGTCTAATGCCATGGCTGAGCCCCCTTGATTCTTCATCTCCCTCGCGCATTCTCTCTCTCTCTCTCTTCTCGACCATGCCGCCAATCCTCCCGCTTTATGCCATGAATTGAGTCGGCCATGCGAGTGTTGCGACGATGCCTCCGAAATAAATCCAACCCGGCTCCGATTGGCTTCGTGGAACCGCCACAAATGTATCTCGTCGACTACAATTTCAGCGTGGGTCTTGGATTATACTGCACTCTTGGATACCCAATGCCACGAACATCTCGAATTCTTGCCGATAACAATGTCCAACCACCAAGTTAACACGATTCACAATCGCAAACAGGAGTCTGCTACAAAAATAAATATTCAAGGCCTTGCTTCAATGTTGCGTTTCAATCTCGATGGAGGTCCAAATAATAAAGAATTTCGAGGTTTAATATATCAATGATTAATCGGAACAATAGTAACCAAGTTGACACAACCATACTTTACAAAGGAATACCTATTATGTGGCAAAAATCAACGATAAGATCGAAATAGTTTGGTTCAGAAGGAAAGAGAGAAAGAGAGGAGTAATACCAAGGCAACATGGTGGCCGTGAAAGGATGGTCTCGCTCAGGCAAGAAAGCCCACCGGACAACAGACCCATCCCACCCCATAATGCCCCATATACTCAGCAATTTATGCCCCGAAACGTATTAAATAGCACGCGCCCCTTACCCCGCCGAGGGGCATATTCGCGCAATCCGAAGGAAGGTTTGCCTGAAGCTGCTGCTACGGCGGCGGCGGCAGCGGCAACGGCGGGCGCAATATATTAAGGCCAATATTTTAAATGTGGTACACCTACATTGTAAATACATAGGTATTCCCTGCAGAGAGAATTCAACCTTCCAAGAATAGAGGCGACAACCATAGCTACGACCTGCTCCAAGAAGATGCGGAGGCTGACCACGATTTAACTTCTTTGTTGCCCGCTCCACCAATACCATCGTTTTCTTTTCTGGTGGCATCAATTCCAAATGAATTTTAGGGATTTTGAGAAGTATTACTGCCAGCATTAATTATATTCCAACGTCCAGCATCCAGGCAATTAAATGGACGCTTGATTCGAGCTGCTTGGAGACTCCGATGAGATTGGAGTACCGACGATAATGGCCGCGCAGCCTCTGGAAAGAGGACCACTCGCTCGTCGGTGAAACTGAGATGGAGAGAGCGGCCATTCTAATTCCTCCGCCTGGCTAATGCACGGAGGAATTCATTAGTCGAGTGGCAGAGTGTGCCGAAGAAACTTGGCGAGAGATCGTTACTTATGCAGGGAAGAGTGCACAGGCCAAATGAAATGCTCCAACCGACATGATTATTTTTAGATCTCTCAGCTAGTGGACATTGCAGGCCATATGAGTTGGTGAAAATTCATAGCTACCCGAACGAGGTAGGAAAAAGCTCTGACGAGATCAAACAGATGCATCATTTATGAGTGAGACAAGCTTATCTCCTGAAGATAATGAGATGAAAGCGATTCAATATCGTTTGAGTAATACAAGAATTCGAATCTTCCTGATCAGATTAGAGTAGATAATATATTTGAAGATTTCATAGGCTCGTTTTATCATGGAATGAATGGTACGATAGTAGAGTTAAATTTTCCACCAGCAATCAGAGAACCAGCTGACAGGAGAGCCTGACAATTTCATTTACACAGGCTTTTAATACAGAAACAGTTGTAAAGCCGCGTGCGTGTCATAACTCTCGGTCCAGTCAACGGTGCTCTCGGAGATATGAGCGTGGCCATCGTTCGTTGATGTCTCAATTCCCTCCGCGCAAAATCCACCCCCTTCCTCTCTCTGCCAGACCGCCCTTGACAAAACCAGCAAGCACGTTTCTGTGAGATTGTTCTTTCAAGCCCGAAACCAACCCAGACTGCAATCTACCTTCTAATGGAATTGGCCTGTTATAGCCCCCGGGTGATATCCGAACCGAAACCGATCCATATCTTATCCGATTCGAATCCTTTTTATCTCCATCGAATAAAAACAGCCTCCGAATGTTTATGCCTCAACCATCACGAATCATACGAGTCTCCAATAATTTCACACTGAACTTCGTCAAGGAATGCACATGGGATGTATAATAATTTTGCATAACTCAGTGCACCTAATTTATCCACAGCTTCCGCGCTAGTGAAGACGTAACACGCACAGCGACTCTGGCTCGCTTAATGAGATGTACATTTTCATGAGGTTGTCTTAATCGTGTCTCGAGACACCCTGTTTCTATAAGAGAGTCAGTCGAGTGAGATCTCACATCAGAGTGAACATAATGCATGCCCTACCCAGGTTAGCGTAATAAAATAAAATATACTTTCTTATGTACATTTGGTTGAGATGAAGTCCGCCTGCTAATATGCAAGTCAATTCGAAACCAAGGGTGAGAAGGTTCGCGAAGAAGCGACACGTTGCTGAGGAGTCGAAGAGGGGCAAAGAGAAAATATAAAAGTGGACTGGTCAGTGAAGAGCGAATGGGTGGGTCCAGCAGACATTCCACGGCTGAAATGTGCCCTCGATGGTTTTTCGTGTATCGATGCCGAATAGCAGAGGCACATGGGCGTGTGTCCGTTTGCCTCTGCTCTTCTTCTTCTTCTTCTTCTCATTCCCTTTCGAAGGACACCACTCAGCCTTTTATTAGACCGTAGACCGCCCTTCCCTTCCACTTCCACTCATTCCACTGACTAAATCGCTGTGGTCCATTGAACGCACCAGATCCCAGTAAAAGGAGACATTCTCCGCAAATGTATTTTGTCATGAAAGAACCTTTTGCACAGTGGTTTCTAAGATCATTCGTTGAGATGATTCGCAAAGCTTCGTATTGATAATTGTCGAGGGAATATTGGCGCGGAAGAAGCACAGTCATTCCCGGAAGAAACCTGGCAAAAAGACACCGGTTACGGCTGCCTGTCCGTTTTGAATAATGACGAAGAGAATTGACCAGCGTTACGAGCGGCTGATAAAAAAAGTGTGCACTAGGCCTTGGCATACTAAGTGAGTTGCATTGATAATGGAAAGCAATGCAATGCTGGTGCACTGCTCTCACGGAACTCGCACTTCGCATTATTTATTGCCACTAATGCGCCAATACGTATAAAACGCAATGATTCGTAATAAATCGTGAAAACTGTCGGAATACAAAATGTTTCGAATAAATTATTTCATGTCTATTGTACTTGATGTTTACGAACATAGATAGTTTTTAATAGAGAACATATATATTACTCACCCTCGTCAATAAGTATATAGTTGAAACCGAAGGCAGGTTACCCTGTTATTAATAATCTACAGAAAACGAGCTACGATTCTCCGAAATGCGACAAACAAACCATGCGGAAAATTGGAACAACCAATGATAACTGTTTGGCACGAAGGAATGAGCACAACTTCACCAAACCGCGCACTTTCCAAGACTGAACATTTAGGCGAGTCGGAAAGCCGATTAGAAAGTTGGGGGCAGAAGTTTCTAATTTTTTCTATCACTATGTAAAGGGTTTCCCGAGGGGTGAAACTATTCGCTGTAGTCAGTGGCGCGGTCCAGCCGGAGGAGCTTGACCGTCCAATTTTTTCTGCCATTAGAAAGTTGGTCGGCTGACCTAGAGAAACGTTGCAGCAGATGCCTTTTGCTTCTGCAACTTCGTTTCTACATTTACTTTACCAGATTCAGAATGCATTGAAACATAATAATTTCTGTATAATAATTCAATGACCAAATATATTCTTACCTTGACTTCAACTTGAATCAGCATACAATCAGCATATTGATGAAAGAATGATTCTCAATTCAAGTAGTATTTCACTTAACTACGATGATCACTCTTTATTAATGCGTATTCATATTGATAGCGAGATCTTCCAGACTGCAATGCATGCTGTACACGTAAGGATCGCAAGAGTGTTTCCCCGGCTCGGCAATTACTTTGGCACTAATTATACACGTTTTATTATTGCACTTCAATACAGGATCAATCTCGTGTCTTTATTTACAAGTAGCATATAACATCTACCTTACGACCATAATTAATATAATACAGGGTATATACCTAAAGAGAGAGAAAGAGTCAAAGGTAGAGAGAGGGTGTGTGTGTGTGTCTGTGTCTGTGTCTGTGTCTGTGTGTGGAGAGAGGATTGCATACATGGGGAAAAGGTTGGTGTTGACCAGTGGCATAGAAAAACCGACATTGAAGCACTGGCAGAACAGCCAAGTTCTGTACACCGTGAGAGTGACTTATTTAAATAGTTAGTGGGGCTAATCCGATGAGTTATGTCAATTACTATGATGATCGGTGTTCAAGGCATTCCAATTATCGTGGCTAAAAATGATCTATTCGCAGACATTCTTTATTATAAATTAAATGGAATCGCTTGCCAATGATTAATCAATGGGGGTACCATTGGAGCAATTGTTATCTTTTAGCCACGATATTTCGCCATACCATGAGAGGAATATTCTGTACACTGTGTTCTACCAAGGTGGGCAGACGCTCCACGAGAATCCTGATGATTCTCGAATGAAATGGCAAAAGCATAAGATCATTGAGAAGGAATTGCACGATGACTATGATGATTTAATGAGAGACTCGAGTGTACAGGCGGAGGACGTGTTAAGCCTGTGCGGGATCATTCGGAAAGTAGTGAACTTGTACGCTGGGATGTCAAAGCACATCCCTTTAGCGCGAGTAAATGACAAAGTTGAGCGGGAAACAATCGTCTATAATTGCAACTTCCTCCTGTCTTGCATCTTTCATTCATCATAAGTGTGTATACAATGTAAGTATCCTTCTATCTATTCAACGCACGAAAACGATAACAGAAGAGACATTCCCGGCCGCAACGCAAATACAAAAAGAAAGGCGATACAATGAACAATCGACCATTTTTTTCGACGGAACAATCAACGGTTCGATTCAATCGTTTCAATTCATTTCTATTTAACAGTGCATTTGATCATTCAATTGATCGTAGATCAAAGACAAAAAGGACATATGTGGGACTTGTTATTGATTAGTTGACACATCACTCATTGAAATCTCGTGCACTAATAAACTTTCATTGCGATGGTAAATTATTAATGAAATCCTCCACACCTGACTGCTTCGACGTTCCTCTGCGTGTTTATCGATCATCTGATTATCGTTTGCGCATAACACATGTGGCTTCTCGATGGAGCTGCCCTTACCACCAGACTCCCAGTGTGATTGCATCGTGTACTGTTCGTTACAGGCTGACATAGGTACATACAAAACAACACACAATAAAAACAATAACATAATATTAACGTGACGCCCACAATAATAATATAATAATAATAATAATAATAATAATAATAATAATAAAATATGACATAATAATAATAATAATAATAATAATATCTTAATAATCATTAATAATGACAAAAAACATTCTCGGCGACCGATTGAGGAAGGTGTGTGCGTGGGACTCCGCGAGATTCTCTCGTACACGAACGAAGATACTTCCTGGCGAGTGTCGCAAAACCCACCGAGACTCCTTCAGCCTATGGTGATTGCTCTACATGTACACATATATACCACCTATCGTATCTCAGCCGCTCGTTTATACTTTTCCATCTGAAATCCTTTATTTCTCACGTTACTTATGCCGTGTATGCGTGTCGGTGTCTGTGTGTCTAGGTATACGTACGCTTGGTACGTCTGTGTGTGTGTGTGTGTGTGTCGGTGTCTGTGCGATTCCATTCGCTCGATAGTATCGTCGTTACATAATTATTTATAGTACCGTGGCAGAACTATACAGTTATCTAGGACCCAGTTTCACGGGTGCTTAAGAGTTACTCTCTAATTAATGTATCTCACTCACTCGCACTTGCACTCGTTCCTCAAGTAATCCGTAGCTACTTTTAGCTCGGTTTACACTTGCACCTGGAGCAGTCAGTCGCGACTCCTTCCTATCTCTAGCTGCTTTTTTCCACACACATGAAACACGTGTCTGTTCCCATCCCTCGCTCGGCGCCGCTCCCTTCACAGGAATCCCGGCTGCAATCCTTCTCCTCCGCCGCTCTCTTCCACCCCCCAACCCTCATTTAAACAGGCTTACTTCTTTTTTTTCTACGCACCTTTGACACACGCCATTCCGCGGCAGAGGGAGTTTTGTCGTGGCCGTAAAGGGAAACATACGCTTGTTACGGTACATACAGTGTAGATTAATGTAGGCTGCACACGCACTCACGCACGCACGCACACTTTTACACCTCTCTCGTACACCGCCTTCGGGCGGACTTGCATTCTCAATTATTCGCCAGGGGCGAGGCTTGCAAGCCTCGCCCCTGGCGAACAGAGATCCACTGGGATAATTAGGCTCGTAGTACACACGCCTCGGATTAAATTACCTACTTACTCTCGAGTGAGGCGTCCCGCTTACTAGGTAAATGCTGCGGATCCTGCTCCGCCCGCTACCGCTCCTCCTCGATCTTACGTTAGTCTCGCCTCTTAGACCGCGCTTAGGAGTTCATTTCCTCGAGCGAGACATAGTAAAAGAGAAAGAGAGAGAGGAAGAGAGAGAGAGAGAGAGAGAGAGAGATCAATATCCCCATTGCCATAAAACCACTTCGAATTTTACCCCATCTCGCGCTCATCACCCCGGAAACACACCGGACGGATCCTGGACAGCTACATACAACCGGGGCAACCGAGTCCCGCTAGACGCTTTCTACTAGACACTGGCATTCCCGCTATCCGAAATAGGGAATTTCACGCGAACCTCCGGAAAATAGCTCGCGCTAATTGGAATTCTTCTCGCTATTTTCGTACCTCCATCCACACGGTATAATACCTATGTGTACACATATACACCTATGTACGAAAACTTCACTGCATTTACGACCGGTGGATACCCCTTTCGCGCTGATAATTCTTTGGACATGCCGGGGGGAACGAACGACTTCCTCGACCCGAAATCCTAACAATCTTTAAGCGATATCATGGCTCGATGAATAAAATGAAAAATTCGTTCAATTGTTATTTAGAGCGAATGAATTAAGTACCAAGAATTTTAGCTCCAGCTAATACCTCTCATAATGAATTTGTTCACACTCGAGGAAAATCCTAAACTCAGCCTTAGAATTTTAATAGTACATCTCACCGTGCCCGCTGATCTTTCACATGTGTGCTTTTTATGCCTTTTAAAACTAGATCGCACTCTTCCTTCTTTACAATAGAATTCTAGGAGTGGCAGGGTACACTAGAAAGGTGGAGTCATTCTGGACAATTTATCGGGATGATTTATCATTAATTAGCTAGCTCTCTGAATACTTGTATGTGTGTACAGTTTATTCTAGCTGTATTCTGCTCTTACTTCGAGCTTTAAGTCGTTAATGTCCCTGGCTTACAAAGAATCTTGCCACCAACCGATTGAGAGGGTGTTCCTATCTACATAGAAAGAGTTTGTGAGAGATCGGTTTTTTCACTCACTCGCGCCTCATCGATTTCCCATCGTGCCCTGCCAGGGACTGGGATCAAATCTTTGCCATTCAGTGCGTGCGGAACGAGGACAGAACCGATTTCATTCCTCGCACGATCGAACACCGCACTCGCCCTTCACTGTTCAGCGCCAAAGGATTCATTCGATTGCACGATTCCGATTAGAAGAATTTCTACAGGACGAATTTCATAAACGAACTCAATCATAATATTTATCCATCTTACGCGCGCGCGCGCGCCAATCTTACAGTGAATGTTAGTACTTTCCGCGAATCACAGACAATAGTAACGATTAATATTACATGGCAAGAAAGGACCGACTTAGCTCAGACTACTACTCTGCCAGAAGTCTCCGCAATTCCCGAATCTAGGCAATTCATTAAAGGAGATCAGAGACTCAAGTTTCTGGACTTACCGAGAAGAATGCTCTTCCAGAGAATCTACAGGAACCGATGGGTAACTCAGCCATCTGTCGTATTCCAAGGACACGTGCATCACTCGAAGGCTCTCTCTCTCGTTCTGATAGATTTAACGAGGATCGCTGAACAGTGCTAGGCGACCTAAACGTACGACCGGGAGAAGTTGGAGCCCTTTAAAAGCCTTGGGGATCAAGGTCGCCCTAAATGACGCTAATTATGCACTTCTCTTTGCTACATATATAACATGTATAACTGGAGGAAATACTAGTGAATTACAAGAGGACTGGACAGATTTTCCTGCTGCTGATGCTGATGCTGGTGTCGGCGCCGTGCGCGATCGATGCACCAGAGACCCCTCTCGAGAGCCCCGCAATGACACCGCCACGCAAAAGGACAAAGGGCAAAAGAGACAGAGAGAGAGGGAGAGAGAGAGAGAGAGATTGAAAGATAGAGGACTGAGGGTCCCGGTAGCACTCTGCGAGGCGTGCACACGCGCCCACACACGTGTGAGAAGAGTTCCCAACTCTTCTCGCTCGGCACCAAGGTCGGCGGTGGCGACAGTCAGGGAACACGAGAATGATAAGTGAACGAAAGAGAAAACAATGATTGCGCTCGTGACAATGAAAATAATAATAATCAATAATTAATAGTTCATAATAATAATCGTAATAATGAACGGCGATGAGGACGATGATGAGGCTAGAGATGAGGATGACGATAATAATAATAATAATAATAATAATAATAAAATAATAATAATAATACGCTACTCGCGAACCATATATGTATATCTCTTACTAGACGGAGAGGCAGTCTTTCAACAGCTGCTGGATAAAGAGTTCAATGGGTTATGGTTTGGCGGTGGTTACGCAGGATTCTCCCACGGAATTCAAGTGCATAGTGTTTCGCACAGCCAAACCAAACAGCCAGGCTCGAGGAGGCTGGTTTCTTCAGCATTCTCTGGGGGGCGGCCTAAGGTCCATCCCTGGATGATGCCAGTGTGCTGGCTACGGCTGGTTTTATTCAGGCGGCCAAGCCGTGAGGCTGACTCTGGTGGACGAGCGCGGGATACTGCTGGGCCACGTGCGCCAGCTGATGATGATGATGATGGTGATGATGATTGCTGGCGTGGCTCATGTGGCCGTGTGCGTGAGTGTGAGGGTGAACTACGGCGGTGGCAGGTGTAACGGCTGAGGCCGATGAACCTGGTCCAGCATGGTTGGATAATGTTGTCTGGGAAGCTGTTTGACCCCCAGCACCGTGCAAAGTATGTTGTTGTTGTTGCTGCTGTTGGCCTTGGTTGCTGCTAGCAGCGCCACCACTTCCGCTACTGCCGTGGTTCGTGCTGGCACTCGACGAGCCCTGGCTATGATGATGGTGCCCGAAGACGACCCCAGAGAAGGCCACGGGTCACTGATGATGCTTGGCCGAACCGTTAGCGTGGTGCGTTTGCGCAACCACGTGGTGACTGGAAGGTGGCGCGTGCCCCGCACTAGGATGATGATGACTTCCGGTTGCCCCGTGGTGATTTGCATTGTTCGCGCTACTGTTATTGTTGTTGTTCTGCTGCTGCGATTGACGTTGGCTATTCTTCTTATTCTTCATACGCCGATTCTGGAACCAGATCTTCACCTGGCGCTCGGTCAGATTGAGGTTACGCGCCAATTCCCATCGCTTTTGCTTTGAGACGTACGCGTTGAAGAGGAACTCCTTCTCAAGCTCAAGGGTTTGATACTTCGAGTACGGCTTACGCTTCTTCCTTACGGTCACCTGACCCGTCCATTCCAAAGGGTTCGAACTACCACAGCCTACACCCATTCCTGCGACGCCGACGCCCACGCCGACGCCCGCCAGCGAACCTGCCGGAAACAAGGAAGATGGGGAGGAACCCCACATCACTTAACACAATTAGTTTGCCAGTAATACTCAACCTAGCTGCTAAGGCATAGCAACCGTCCGGTCAGAGATACTCTGACCAGAGAGAAAATCAATTCTACTACTACACAGACATAGATATACGTATACATCAAGAATATCCCTACGCTGGACGAGCAAGTAGTATGACCAAGTTCATTTCGCCAGACATTTATCTTAGTAATTACAAGATATTATTGGCAGACCTCATTTTCTCGGATGTTATTTCTCCGCGAGGAAAGCTCCGACACCTGTTTCCCCATTTATGCGCACTGTATCTTATTAGTATTCACTACCAGAAAAATGAGAGCAAGAACACGACGACGTTCGCAAGTAAACAATCTACCGAAGTGTGCAACCGATAGCAAGCAGCGCTTGTGTGTCACATATGTGTTATCCGCTAGACAATAAAAACATTTCTAGAATCTATGGCTTGCGAGGTCCCAGTTAATAACATGGATCACTTCAACAAGGTTAATATCATTCGGGACAGAACAAACAACGACGAACCAGAGAGAATTTTTGCACACGTGTTCGAGACTTTGTGCAATGATATCGTCGCTAACATTTAACTGACCTTTCGCGTTCGCGCGCCCGCCCGCATCTTTCACTGTCTCTCCGATTAACTGGTATTAATTGCAGCCAATTAGCCTAATTCTTATCAAACAAGTTCGCGATCAGCAAAGGATGTGCTTCTTGCCGGCAACCGATTACTTATTCATGACTGTATTCGACTTGCTAATTATATTAAGCCGACAATATTGCCACCGGAGTTGAATACCCATAACATTTCCTGTCCCGGCTTATCATTATTACCGAGTGTTCTCGCATATGTAAAACATACTAGCTACCTGATAAAGCGGTGCACACGCGACAACAACGATCCGGATCAATTAATTGGACTGTTGAGAAAGAGAGAGAGAGAGAGAGAGAGAGAGAGGAAGAGGATTAAAATCGAGGCGTCGAAACCTGTTCCAATAGTACAAGCATTACTGACAAGAGAATGAAACTTGCCGTTCAATCGCGAGGAAAATCAATATATCGTGATATTCTCTGCTCTGAAAAATTCAGGCTTTCCCCCCTGTCGCCTATCACTGAGATCTCCCTCGAGTCGGACGGATAGAAGGGTCGTCGGCTTGGGAGATCACTGTATTCACACCCCTCCAGTCCATTTCCCCCCCCCACCCAAGCGCCCTTTTCCTTCCTTGGCGAAATACATATAAGTCGTAGTAGAGTAACATGCACTACTGCTTCCGGAAATGCTAGTGGAGTGGTACTTCCGAGTTGTCTCGATAAGGGAATGAAAATTGGAGTGTATCGTGGTGTAGCAAGTTGGTGGGCATTGCTCTCGGGGAAAGAGGCGAGGCGAAAGAAGAGACGAGTATGATATAATTGGACCGGTTATACTAGCCGCACTGGAAACATTCTCCAGCTCGGAGAACGGCAGGACAGTTAATAGCTGGACAAGCGAGAACGCTTTGACTTTGAACGCTTGGCTTGGCTTGGCTTGGCTTGGCTTGGCACGCTCCAGTAGAATGTGGAGCGGCGACCAGTGTGTGTACGCAACACACTGTAGTCTCGCTGAACCTGAACGCATAGAACGAATGGGACGAAAGAAGGCCTGCGATGTGTGTGCTATGTTGTCGATGCCGGGAGCGCAACCTCGGGCAAAAGGCAGCCCCACCGCTCTCTTTCTCTCTCGAAAGAGAGAGAGAGAGAGAGAGAGAGTCATCGAGTGGAGAGCAGCCGTGCGCGCCGCCCGATTACGAAAGCACCGGCGAGTCATCCGACTATCTTTAACCCGACTCCCACATGCGCTTTGATCGACGCGCGCATTCGCCAATGTAATCACGAGCCGCCGACGCCGCTCTCCTTCTCCAGACAGTTCAATTTTTCTTCATTATGTCCTCCAACTGACAGACTTCCGCTTGAATTTTGATAGTTGTATCTTGTTTAATAATTAATCATTTATTTGAAATGTCTCTGTTTAAAAGTCTATGACAATAGAGCTACCATTGATTCTACTGGTGTATCAGCATACACGAATGTCTGAACGCGGTGGATTTAAGTGGGGAGTAAAACGCGGAAATATGCAAATTACTTAACGAAGGTTAGGGTCGCCCGGCTGTTAGTCGGGCATCGTGAATGCCCGGTGTGAATGATGTATTGATTGTGGTGGCGAGTGCCATTAATGTATTACGAGTGTCCCGTAAATGCCGGAATGGCCACTTTGACGAAAGCGCGCACCGCCTGCAGACCGGAGACCCACATTTCTCAAGCCGATAACAATGCCATTCGAGCGACTCTCCGACACTGCCATCCCTATTCATCGCTGCTTGCAAAAGACTTTATTATTGTTACCGAGCGGTGTAACAAGTAACTCCTATAAATTTGTCTCTGAACTAAACTGTCGCCTACTCTATTTCCTTCCGGCCTTAAAGGCTACGTACGAAATGTAAACCTTCCAATGCAATACACGCGACGACCTCGCCAGTTTGTAAACGATATCGCCTGGCATGATTGTATATGCGGAAGTTGTGTGTTTTCCTAACGAATCTAAGGTCGAAGGGAAGACAGCAAGGTGCACGACGCGCACACTCTACCATACAGCGGTCGTGTAAAGATAATGCAGCTGCCATCTACTGGTTCTCGGTTACACTATACCCGGACCCTATATTCTACTCTACTCGGCTACTACTTTGTGTACGCAACGCCTGCGCGTACACGCATACCCACAACCTCTTGGATTCTATCTCCCTAAACCCTAAAGGGACTCTCCACTCGAAATATCAGGGATCCCTCGCGACAATCCTCCTTCATCCCGTTTTTCACGATCAATTCTCTACTATGGAATTTTTTCTCTACCAATCGACGAATCTACCACCTCATCAAGGAGTGGTCGCACCCGATTATGACCGGATTACATAATGGTCGTTGGCCCGGCGCATTTACAGCACACGTTTCCACGAATTTGGTATATCGCTCGACGAGCGCACAGCTGACTCTCGAATGGATTGAAGCGAAAGAGTTGTGTAGGTAGAAGAGAGTGCGAAGGGGTCTGGGCACGAAAAAGGAAAGAAATAAAAAGTGGCGGACAATAGTGTTTGGCAGTGGAAAACTGGAGGAGACGGCGGCGGCGGCGGCGGCAGCAGCGGCCGTTAACGGAAGGCTTCGAGAGAGCGGCTGTACGGGTCATGGAACGGATCAGCTGATCGGAGGCGCGCGCCAGACTTTACGAGTTACGGCCGCCAATAAACCCGGCGGCGTTCGTTGTTGCTCATGCGACGTTTCATGGGTTCCGCAGGGTCCCGAGGAAAGGACGTGAAGTGGGGGAAGGGGAAGAGAATGACCGAATGCGTGAATGAACGATGACTCCCTGCGTCTAGATGCGACCAACAGCTTCCTCTACTACACTTCTCGCTCCTCTTAAATCTTCCGATAACCCAATGACGGATTCTTTAATTCGACCCCAGGCAGGAAACGCCCGATCCGATTCTCCTCAAGTTCGGCAAACATTACTGCTTTCAGGCGTAATCTTGCGAACTTTATGCTCTTCCTCTCTACGACGCTTCTCTTTCGCGTAGTCCTATTTTTCAGTTTACGATACGGGGCTTATTGAGGCGGCCTTTATCGCGTGTAAACAGAGGATTGTCTTGGATTTACGGGCTCTCCTCATCGAAGCTAAAGCACCGGGGAGCGTTAGACTCGCTTGCGGCGAGCAGTACCGGGTTAAAAGAGCGCTCGCTGCAATCTAGGATGATCTTTCCTTCGACGCGTCGCGCGTCGTCTCGCTTCCAAAATTTCTTACGTAAAGCCGACTTACGTAAGCATTCACCTTTTTACACTTATCAGTTGTCGCGAGTACATCGTCCAGCGAGAGAGAAAGACAACACACAGACAAACAGAGAAAGAGAGAGAGGATCAAAGTTACCACTTACTATTGTAAGTGGAGTGGGGGGGGGGGGGGGGGGGATGGGAGGAAGAAAGAAGGAGAAAAGGAGAAGTAGAAGAAGAAACTTAATGGGGCCGTAATGGTCAATTACGGTGGCAGTAAGGACGAGGCGTAGAAATGATGATTGGGAAAGAGTCGATGCTTACCTGGAGGTGGGTACGGGCTGGAAGTAACGGGTTCGGGTGCCCCGTAGTTCCTGAGGCCCCCATAGCCATCATGGGGGAAGGCGCCCTCGGCGGCTACCATAGCCGCAGCGACTCTACCCCGGTCGTCAGCAGCCGATGGTGTAAGGTATGGCACCCCAGCCTGGGAGTGCGGGTGATGATGAGCGGTGGTGTCCACCGGATGATGATGCCTCGCGGTACTGTAGGGCGCGTAATTGCACCAGCTCTGAGAGAAGCTCTGGTGGCAGGAAGATACGGCGGGGTCGGCGCCACCGGCAGCGGCACCGGAGGATGAGCCAGCCGTAGAGGAGGTGGTGGTGGCGACCCCAGCCGAATTGTAGGACTTATAATCAGAGGCGGATGCCCCGGTTCCACCGGAGCCGGCAGTGGCAGCGGCGGGTGACCAAAAGCTAAGGGTACTGCCGGGCTTCCGGTTATCCCTGGAGGAGCCGGAAGTGGAGGTAGGGTCGGCCGCCAGATTGTAGTAGGTCGGGGGGTTGTTGGCCCCGTACGCCTGGTGATGATTGAGAGGGTCAGCCGAGGAGTAGTGGGAATCCTGGGGATGGTGCGGGCTGTAGCTCCAACCGCCTTGGGAGCCCGCGGAGGACGAATGGGAATGCCGAATGACCCCTGCCGGTCCGGCACCGGGCGCGCCGGACGACTCGACACAGGTGACGTCCCCGTAGCTCGAGGCACCGGCCCCCGGCGTGGCGGTCAGCCGTTTCGCCGGTATGTGAATGGGCCCCGCTGCGCTGTTGCTCGCCACCGAGGAGGCGCTCGGCGAGGTCGAGCTCGCGCTCGCTGTCGCCGCTGCCTGGGCCCCGCTCGTACCCGAGGAGGCCGGTGCGCCCGGTGAGGTCGGTGTTGTAGCCTGTTGGTGGGAGCCTGGCGTCGAGGTAGCCTGCTGCTGTTGTTGCTGTTGTTGTTGCTGGATCGATACAAGACTCGAAACGCTCGGTGGAACTGGCGGCGGGCTGTCCTCGTAGAGGGATCCGTTCATCATGGCCCACCAGGTCACCCCGGTGGAATTCCCCGCTCCGGTGGCTGTCCCCATCGGCGTGACGGAGCCAGGGTGGCCCACGCCGGAGCCGCACAGCGGCGCGGCGTGAACATTGTCGTACAGCGTCGCCGTCGAGCAAGCCACGTGATCGGCGATGGTGCAGATGATGGCGATTAATTGCCGGTGTTATAACGACGAAGCCGAGGCCGAGGTGGGCGCGCGCGATGTCGACGTCCACGAGGACCGAGGGTACCGACAGTACCGTGGCCAGCAGGTACCGAGGGCCGATCAGTCAACCCAAAGCACCAGGTGTCAAAACGCGCGCCAATTATTAACCCGAGGTCAATAAGATCGCGATTTACCAAATTTACCAAGAGTGCGCCAACACCAGGTCGGTCGAATTCCAGATAGTCATGTTAGAGATCGAGCCAAGTATCCAAGGAAGGAGAGCGCCAAATCCCAAGTGGTCCAGTCCGGATTGAAGAGCGCGCGTGTTCGTTCACGTAGATCCAATTGGAGTGTATCGGCCGCACAAACGATCCCGGTCCCGATCGCGCGATCCCGATCGGATGGGTGCAGGAAGGTTCAGGGGCAGCCGGGTCGGACGTGGATCATCGCGTGGATCGAGAGCGTCGTGGTGGTGTGGTGGTGTCGCAGCGTGGTGGATTCGCCGAATAAATAAAGAAAGCGCGTGCAGAAGGTTGAGAAGGCGCGAGGAGGTGGCGGAGGTGGGGATAAATAAAATCGCGCGGATACGTGTCCGAGCGTAGGTCCGTCCGTGCCGGGAGGAGCGGAGGGTTGGCGGAGTGAAGAGAGGGTGCGAGCAGCGCCGCGGCAGACAGGTGGAGGGGTAGGAAAGCGGGATGAAGAGAGAGCGAAGCCGGAGAGACGAGGATAGACGCGAACCGCGATAAAATCCGTGGCGAATCCGTGGTGGAAAGGTCCGTCCACCAGCGGCCGCACCGTTCACCGTCCAGGACACCCAGTGAACGAATGACCACCGCACACCCAACCGGATGACGACCGTCCAAATGATGATGACAAGCACAAGGGCCCCCACAGGGTTCGTACCAGCCCAAACACACCACGTGCCGTGATCGATGACAATCAATCGGTGAATCCCAATATCATTATCACCCAGGGCAGCGATGTCACGGGAGGAGCGCGCGTAGGTGTCCGAGTAGAGTTGGAACAAAAAACAAAATAGCACAGAACACCTTTAGTCAATTGTACTGCGTCAGTCGTACGAGAGAGACAGACAGACAGAGAGAGAGAGAGAAAGAGAGAGTGTCTCTGTCGACTCTTCTCAGTTGGCTCTTGGTGCGGAGCTCGCAAGTGCGGCACGCGCGGGACACTCCGTTGACAGGACACACTGGGCAATCCGCGGGTCCCTAACCGAGAGATCCAATTTCTCTGATCGGTTCCTTCAACCCTCTCTCACTGTACGTGCAACAGTCCAATTAATCCTCGATCGCGTACAGTACTCGTACGACATGTCACACCGAGAGTCCCGTCAGTGGAATATGTCAGCCGATGCATGGCTCCAACTGTCTAGTTCCACGCGCGGTCTGCTCGGCTCAGGCACTATTCCCCTTAAGTAGTATAGCTCTACGCTAATAATCAGAAGCGATCAAATAGTCGCGCGGGAGATCCAAGGGTTCCAAGTCCAAACGCGAGGGCATAGGTCCAAATGTCTAAGCTGATCGGAAGAATGTTCCTCTGATCGGACGGCGGCCGAGTTCCCTTATTTCTCTTTTTTTGCGTGTGCCCCTTCGGGATAATTTGCCCGGCCAAGTCAGGTAGCTGTCCCTGGTAATGCAAGTGCGGGTCCCGGAGCTTTTTCAGGTAGAGGCGAGCCCCGGGATCGTAGTGAGGAGCGGTGCACACACGCACGCTGTTTACACACACGAAAAGACTCCCTTTCTTCTCTCTGGCCTCGCTGAGCCGAACTGAGCGTCAACTGAGAGCTCTGCCCGCGGCTCCGAGCCGAGCGGGCTAAAGGCGACGGGCACGCGATCTCTCGGATCGTTTTGCAACCAAACCCCGCACGGACACGTCTCTTCTCCCTACCACTACCACAGCTACTTCCCTCTGGTCTCGACCCCGCACCATCCCTCGCCATCATCCTATCCCACCCTCGCTCTCTCTCGCTCCATCCGCCGCCAATGAGCTCGCTCCTTCTTCTTCTCGCTCCAAACCAACTTCTATCTCGCCTCGACCAATATCTCTTGTACTCCCTGCTCCTTCTCTTTCTCTCTCTCTCTCTCTCTGTCTTTCTTT